>JAPMUY010000534.1:40000-55000 GCA_026901105.3 Galaxias olidus | reverse complement strand
AAGCAGTGGCAGAAACGGAAATCCGAGAGCGAGAGATGAAAAGTGGAAACATCAGAGCTGCTTCGTGCCACGCCACACAGTCGGCTCCCCCGCCAACCCCCCCCCCCCCCCCCCCCCGGCCCACCTCCCGACGCCTTCCGACGGACACTGGCAGCCACGCAAATTAGCGGCGGGGACGTTTCACGGCGCGCAGACAGATTTGGAGCGGTGGCCGTGACGCGCGCTCCACGGACGCCAGTGCGATCAGTCGTGTCCTAACGGAGACCATGTTTTCTCTGGCTGATTGAATGAGGGCGTGTGTGTGTGTGTGTGTGTGTGTGTGTGTGTGTGTGGGGGGGGTTATATAATGGGGCCCGTTTCCCTTCTGGGGGTTCGAGGAGAACCGAGAGGAACAGAGGGAAAGGGTGGGAGCTTCCCCCCTTTAGGATATAAATCACAGCCTAACGCTGGCTGGCTGACTGACTGGCTGGCTGGTTGACTGGCCTAAAGCACGTCCACGGAAGCTGCCATTGTTTTCTCGGGCTGAGTGGAGACATCCCACTGTACATATATTGACTTGCGAGGGTTTATTAAACACGGAGGAGCATTGCCGGAAACTCATACGCATAACTCATGTGTCAGCGAAAAACACAACATCTACTCATAAAAATAAACAGCCATGATAAGAGGCGTCCAAACAAATACAACAGTGCCTTTTCACCGTAGACTAATATATCCAGTGGCAGTGGGAATAAAATGTACGAGCCAACGGGGTACTGGGGAAGCTAAGACGAGGGGGGGGGGGTGGGGTGGATGCTTTTCAGACGGCCCGTCACTGAGAATCAACTCACCAAAGCGGCTCCACCTCACACTCACCCCAGGGGGGCGTCATAGTGTTGACCGGCTCTATAACGTTCAGTCAGAGGCAGCCCTGCCCCCGGGGGAAGGGCGTCATAGTGTTGACCGTCTCTATAACGTTCAGTCAGAGGCAGCCCTGCCCCCGGGGGGAGGGCGTCATAGTGTTGACCGTCTCTATAACGTTCAGTCAGAGGCAGCCCTGCCCCCGGGGGGAGGGCGTCATGAGTGTTGACCGTCTTGCAGTCAGAGGCAGCCCTGCCCCCGGGGGGAGGGCGTCATAACGCTGACCGTCTTGCTAATGCTTAGTCGCGAGCCGGCCCTGCCCTGCCCTGCTGCTGCTGCTGCTGCTGCTAAGTGGGCATCCATGGCAGGCGCAATGCGGATCGCCACTCGCCCGACATGAAACGATCCCCGCGTGCGTCGGCGCACATCATTAAAAGTGAACAGGGCCGAGATGTACTGTCTCTTAAAAGGCAATCAGCCACGCGTGCCGGGTACCTCCAGGTCCAGACAGAGCGGCCGGCCTCCCCCTGCCTGCACGCTCCAATCAATAGGCACTTAGCCGCTCCCGCACCCGCCCTATCTCTGGGCGAGAAGACACCCTCAATGGAGACATTTTCAAAGGTGCTGTCCACAATTAGCATGTCTCGGCCAGGGGCCGGCCGGCATGTCAGGGAAGCGGCGCGATAAGACGCCTCGTGTGTCCGTCCCTTGGCCCTGGCGGGGGGGCCCCTTTGTCACGGGTTAGCCTGCCACAAGGCCTCTCTCTCCACAGGGCCGTCCGTGGGGGAAGCGCGTCGATGGAGAACGGAGAATAAAAAAGGAGGCAAAAAAAAAGAATACGAGACAAGTCCGTCTCACACCCGTAGATTTTGTCCTCTTATAATATGAGGCAGCTGGACGCACGGAGAATAGCCTGTGTGTGGCGATATGTGTCTGAGGTGTTGGGAGGCGTGTGCGTGTTTGACTATTTACAGCGTTACCTAAGCAGTGAACGCGAGTAGGGCCCCCTCATCATCATAACAACAGCCATGTCCTTGCCGGCCAGCCGTTGCGCGTGCTGAAAGTTCCCCGAAAGCGGCTTCTCGCTAACTCCGTCCCCAAAGCCCGCCGTGCGGAGACAGAGTCGACCGACTGAAAGGTCAGCGGGATAATTATGAGTTTCTGAGGCGAGCCGCGCTGTCGGCCTGGATGCCTGTCCGTCCCTCCATCCGTCCAGCTAGCTTGGCTCCATAAAGAGTCCGCCTTGTCTTTGTAAAGTTGTGAGTCGCCCATTGTTTTTTTTTTGGTCTTTGTTCCGGCTGGAATCCGTCATTATCCGGCCGAGGGAGGAGAGTCTAGCCGAGCGGGGCTCTACCTTGAAAGGGGCCGAGAGCGGAGGCATCGGCATTGAGACGTTTCAGTGTAGCGGGACGCTAACCCAATTAGCCGTGGTAACCCACTGTATCTCTGCAATCTAGTAAGTAATTAGCATCAAGGCCGGGACAGCCAACGCCGGGGAGGAGGCAGAGCAGAGCCGCGGGCCTCTCTGCCCGTCAGCCTGTCTGCCGTCTCTGTCCTCCCTTACTCCTTTTCCCCCTTTGTTTCCCTCGTTTCTTTTTTCAGTTCCCTTGTTTTTTTTTACCGCTGTATCTGCCAGGCTGGCTTCTTATTCTTCACTTTGTTTCTTTACTCTTCATTGCTACTCTCTCTCTCTGTCTCTCTCTCTCTCTCTCTCTCTCTTCTCTCCTTTATTTTTTTCTCTGTCTCTTATTTTCTTATGCTCCATCTCTAAAAGAACTCTGGGGGACACGGGGAGGAACTGTTCGTTTCTCTTTCATGTAGTGTTGAGTTCTGGGAAGATGGGAGCAATAGAAGAGTTCCAAGAAGAGATGGAAAGTAGAGCCTAGGGAGATGGGGCAGAAAGAAAGAAATAGAGGAGGGGGTGGATAGAGAGAGCGAGAGAGAGAGAGAGGGAGAGAGAGAGAGAGAGAGAGAGAGAGAGAGAGAGAGAGAGAGAGAGAGAGAGAGAGAGAGAGAGAGAGAGAGAGAGAGAGAGAGAGAGAGAGAGAGAGACCAAGAGAGAGGGAGGATTGGGAGAGCAGTGACAAAGGAGAGGGAGGATTGGGAGAGCTCGTCTCTTTGATCTCTCCAAAAGGACTGCCGCCACAGAGAGAGAGAGAGAGAGAGAGAGAGAGAGAGAGAGAGAGAGAGAGAGAGAGAGAGAGAGAGAGAGAGAGAGAGAGACTGGAGGGATGAGGGATGAGACAAAGAGAGAGAGAGAGAGAGAGAGAGAACAGAATGAAAGAGCTAGCAGTGGGAGAGGGGGGACAGAAGCAGGTAGAGCGCGGTGACGGAGGACACGCAGCGATGTTTGAAAAGGAGGCGAGGAGGGCTAGAGCGAGCATGTCAGTCCTCATGTGATCTCTGCCAGGACGAACAAACTCAACACCACTCTGCTCCGCGGGCCAACCACTGGGGGTTAGGTCCGCCCACACACACACACACACACACACACACACACACACACGCACACACGCACACACACACACTCACATACAACACAAGCAAGTCAAAACCTCCCTACCATGCATAGGCACCCGTCTGCATCAGCAAGCAAAGGCATCGTCATGAAAAATGCATTAAAAGAGCCCGGGGGAGGGAAGCTGGATAAAGAGTGATACACATCCATCCGCACAAAGCGAGGAAAGCCAGGAAGAGAGGGATGGAGAGAACGGAGATCTTCGGGAAAAGACTCTGGAGACAAGAGTCGGAACGAGAGGGAGGTGAGGCTTTTGCTGGTGCTCTAGTCCAAGCCTTTTGTCAGGAGAATGTGGCTGCTTAATTAACAACCGGCTAGACCACGGAGACCACGTCCACTTCAGCGCTGTCCACCCCCGCCTCCCTCCTCGCGTGTGTCAAGGAGACGACCTTGCAAAACGGAAACGATGCTATTCCAAGGGGGGGGGGTTCCACCTTGACAGGGGTATGGATGCAGTGTCTGACTACCACTGCAGCTGGGTTTGAACCATGGCAGCTGAACAACGGCTCAGTGCTTCTGCTACCGTGTGACCTCTGACCCCACACATAGGGGAGAGTCCTATTTTTCATATGACGAGGCCACAGACTTCAAAATCTGTGAGTGGGAGATTTAAAGACAAAAAAAAATTGCGTGAGGATGCATGGCACGTGTGTGTGTGTGTGTGTGTGTGTGTGTGTGATTCTGTGTTTAAGAACCCACCCTGAAGACCGTTAGAGATAGAGAGAGCACGCGTTTGCGAGGGATGCAGGGGTTGTTAAGGAAGCGCTCCAAAGTCGGGATGAGAGGACAAAGAAGGCAGGGGGAATCAAAGAACTACTGACAAGCAGGGGAAAAAAGGAGAGAGCGAAAGATGGAAAGAAAGAGGGGTTGCTATCGTTACACAGACGAAAGGAAAGACAGAGGAGCAATACCAGAACGCACGTCTTTCTCCCTCTCTCTCCGTCCGTCGCGCCTAAACTATCCCTGTTCCTATCCGCTCCCTACCTCTCTCACTCTTTCACTCTCTCGTTCTCTCACTCTTCCCTTTCCTTTATCCTGAAAACTATCTCTATCGCGTACGCCAGCCAAGCCTGTCTCAGTACCGTAGCACAAAGGCTAGGCGAGGGATGAAGCCTGGTTCTGTGTTGTGAGCACCCCGTGCGTCCACGCGGCAGGTCAGCCACTCACAGCTCTGAACGCGGGCGACGTCACCGAGCGCCTCCCCGGCGTTCCAGCCCCTTTGTCTGCCACGGCCGGGCCTGCGGCTCCCAGAGCAGGGCGGGAACGTCGCTCTCTGCAAAAGCGGCAAGGCTTTGAACGCGGGCTCGGATAGACTGACAGGTCTCTCTGATCAGCCACCCGGGGGCCTCCCGCGTGGAGGTGGAGGAAACGAGGTCGTCCGTCCCCCTGTCCTGGCAGCCTGGCGGCGGTTGGGGTCCTGGGGCCCGTCCCTCCATCAGACGACAGAAGGGTCCCCACACCCCCCGGCGGTTAACAATTAAAGCCTCTTCAAAAAGACCCCACCACGATAACTCCTATTCTCTGTGATGAATTATGGCAGAAGGCGGGGAGTGAAGAGACTGGGAGGATGAAGCTGTTGCGATAGCTGGTCCATGCCCATGTAGATCTAAAAGGTTAAATCTAGAGTTTGATCATATTTGAATAAAAAAAATGGGAGGAGGGAGGTTCTGCAGAAGCATTGTGTGTGGCGATAACAGAAAGGAATATGATAAAGGAATAGAAGCTAGAAATACTCTCTCTTTCTTCCCTTAACACATGATGAGTCATCGTACTGATCTTGCACCAAATGTGTGTTGATTTTAACCTTGCCGTATATCCACCATGAACAAAACAATGCACAGAAGTGAGATACATACAGTGGCAACGTAGGCTCTGAGAGGAGTGTCGACAGCCAGCGCTATCTTTCACTCCCACCTGGGTCAACATATCTCCTTAGACACACAACCCCGGGACAGAGATATCAAAGACATCCCCCTTCCAAGCAGTCAGGCTTATGGAGGGAGGGAGGGAGAGATAGACAGAGGGAGGGACGGGGGGAGGGAGGGAGGGAGGGGTGAAGCGACAGCAGAGGGGAAATGGGAGGCCTGGAGATGTAGAATGGAGTGAGTGTTAAGTGCACATGCACACAGATATTTGAACTGTCGCTTTGCCTTTGAACAGACAGAGACAGACAGACAGACAGACAGACAGACAGACAGACAGACAAGACAAGATAAACCGCGAGCGCCCAAATGTAAAGAGTACAACCCCCCCACCCCCGCGTACCCCCGTTACGCCGCCGTGCCGAACGCCGTTTGTTTGTACGTATTTCCGCAGCCTGTTCTTCTGGACGGCGAGGGGGAGAGGACGAGCAGCAGAGTCTCTCCATCAGAGCATCAACCAATAAAGATAGATGGAGACGCAAAGACATGTGGCTAACGACTTACAGCTGGGCTGCTTTCTCACTTAGTCACACACACACAATGCTGAGACAACACAGAAACACACCCGCGCACACACACACCTACACAGAGCAGAAGCGACTGCGTACGCAGAAACCAAAATGATGCGAAAAAGAATGGGGGAAAACCTTTGAACACGCTGTCTCATCCTTCATAGCACGGATCCATTTGACACACACACACACACACACACACACACACACACATACACACACACACTCCATGGGGGGCCTCTCGGTAACGACAAGGCCGCATTAGAGGAGGCCCCCCGCTGAGCTCTGAGGCAGGCACTCGTATTTTTATTTCCAGTAACCCCCTTATTCCTTCTCTCTCCCCATGGAGCAGCGGATTAATGAGCGTGTGGAACACTCCTCAGGTAAAGCTGGACACGCTCTCTCCCTCTCCCACTCTGTCTCCCTCTTCCTCTCATTCTCCTTCTCCCTCTCCCTCTCTTTCCCTCTTTGTCTCACTCTCTTTCTCTCTGTGACCCTCTCCCTCTCCGTCTCTCCCTCTGTCTTCCTCTCCCTCTCCATCTCCTCATCTCCACACTGTTCTCGTCCAGCGGTGATGGCAAAGTCAACGACAACGACGACAACTTTGCGATGTCCCCTGCTGCATTGAGA
Organism: Galaxias olidus; assembly: GCA_026901105.3. NCBI lineage: Eukaryota > Metazoa > Chordata > Actinopteri > Galaxiiformes > Galaxiidae > Galaxias > Galaxias olidus. The sequence continues at coordinate 48,578 of JAPMUY010000534.1, read as the reverse complement.
GGATGCTGCATTGTGTACATAAAGCACTGCTTATGGGGTTACATCAGTAGCAACCGCTGTCTGTGGTAACTATTTATCGCACTTTTTTTTATACTGTTAGTAGAATAAGAATATATATATATATATATATATATATATATATATATATATATATATATATATATGTATTCAATAATACTACATGGTATTATTTGTAAATCAACACTCGGCATGGATTTCAAAGTGGGAGTGTCCATCTGTTCCTCAAAGGTCATAGGCCCCCCCCCCCCCCCCCCCCAACACACACACTCACACACACACATCCGCCTGATGTATAATAACATCTATTCATGGCATAGAGAGGGAACAATTTATTCCCACTGCTTCCTCGATCCCGTCGCTGCATCCACTTTGTTTACTTTAGCGCGGCAGCCATTTCACCGGTGCCCTTTCCACGGACGGCCAAGACCTTTCCAGCGCGGGCTCACACTGCAGCCTCAGTGCTGCTCGGTGCTCCATCCAGTTCACACACAGTTCACTCAAGCATGCAGGCCCACTATGTAAACAGACTCAAGGATGCGTGTAATGTACATTACCGCACAAAAACAAAACACACACAAACGGACTCGGGTTGAGGAAGGTTGGGGAAGGGCAAGTAGACATACCATTATGGAGGAAAGAGTGAGAAGAAAACGACCTCTTAGCTTTAATCAGATCAAAACAGTCCATATATTGTTTGGTTTCAATGTTATCTACAGCGAACCGACAAGGCCAGGGCTCAAACACTGCTTTCCTGTTCCTGGGGAGGGGGCATCACATCCTGCTGGAACAATAATAATATTCGTAATAATAATCAAAAACATTGTTTTGAGTTTCAGTAGGCCTTGTCCTTTTCCTTAAATATAAGTTCAGTGTGAGGTGTTAATCACATCGAGGTTAATTTATTTAATTGGCACTGGTTTTAGTTGCGATGCTTTTCTTTTTAATTAGTGTGAGTAGGTGTCGGAGATAATCACCAGTTATAATTGTTTTGCCTGCTGCGGTGAAGTGCGTGTTCAGTTATAGAACCCAGAGTTAACCGTTTGTCCTTGACTCAACTCTCTGCGCTGGTCCTTTGCAAATCCTGAGCCTGGGGTCCACAGAAGATAGGGTTCTTATCCGAATGACCCCCCCACCCACCACCACACACACACACACACACACACACTCCCAGGGGTTTTTCACTCTCGCTCTCGCTCTCTCTTTCGCTCTCTCTCTTACGGACACACAATCTGGGCCTCTGAGGGTGTTATTTTCGCCGGTTTATCAGAGGCGAACAAAATGACAAGGTCAGTGTACGTGAACCGTCCGGGGAAGCTTCCTCAAGGAAGGAAGTCTGTCTAACACTGACTGTACCATGGTCCCACGGTGGACCAAACAGGCCCTTCAGATAGGCCGAAAACGGCCAAGGAGATGCTACGATCTGATGGCTAACTTCCACAAACGAGATATTATTCAATTTGAAAGCTCCGGTTCTGAGTATTTAGATCTCAAAAACGACGTTGGCCCCTGGCAGTGCGAGCTGCAGCTATTTTCCAAAAAGGTTTTGCACAGGAATTATGTTTTTAATTTATTCACTTTCCTAAAAAATCAATCACCATAAAACAGAGTGGTAGAGCTAACCGGCAGGTATTCTTTCAAAGTACAGGCGACAATGTACCAACAATACCAACCATATCCGCCGGCTTGTGGTGGCCGGCACCACTCAAGAGCGATGGGGGGGGGGGGGAGGGGGGTGCTGCCTTTCCCACTATTGTGTTTTACACCTTTGTAAGAGCGAGTGGAAGCAGAGAGGCAGCTGGTTGTTGTTTTTTTGCCCAGGGCTTAAATACCCTCGCGTTCAAACACCTTCAGACTTTGTTCCCCACGTTCCGATATCACACAGGCCCAAAAGACTGAAGGTAGAAAACTTCTGAAATGGCTTTGCTTGGATGGTCTTTTCTTTAAGAAAATAAACACTTCTACCCCGGATTAAAGATTTAGAGCTTTTACTACATGTTCACCCACTGAGCCAAGCTACCAGCAAAGAGAGTGTGGTAGTTAGCCAGTGAAAACATAAAGTCCTGCTATGTACTGGGAATGTAGTGCCTCGGGCTGCATGTCAGAAAGTAGGCTATGGTCGAGACCTAGAAACGAGTCCATGTCTCTCGCTGACGTGAAATGGAAATATAAGTTTATCATCTGACTTTATGATGTATATATGTTTAATTAAGGCAGAGGAGATGATGAGAGAGAGAGAGAGAGAGAGAGAGAGAGAGAGAGAGATAGAGAGAGAGAGAGAGAGAGAGAGAGAGAGAGAGAGAGAGAGAGAGAGAGAGAGAGAGAGAGAGAGAGAGAGAGAGAAAAGCAAAGACCAGGCTAGCCTAAAAAGTCAAAAATATACTGTGTACGTATCTAACCACTGCGCACTCAAACATTGCAGTGTTTTGTACCCTGATTCTTATCCCAGATTCATCCAAGCACATTTTATACAGCTGATATGTACAGGCCGCTTACAGGACAGAAATCCACTGAAGTAAAGATTAGGTTTCAGATGAACAAAATAGGTGGACCATCGAAATGCAGAGGAGGCGAAAATAAGGTTATGGATTTATAGCTGTTCCGTGGTCCTCGTCGTCATCTGAATTGTACCTTATGCCCCCTGTCTGCAGCCACGCATCGACTGACAGCGAGACAGGCGGCCGCGGGGAAAAAAAAAGAAGAAGAAAAAAATCAGTCCGGGCCATTCTCAAGTTGCCCTCTCGCACACGCTCCATCACCTTCTCCTTCTCTCTATCAATCTCCCCCCACTCTCTCTCTCTCTCTCTCTCTCTCCATCCCTCCTCTTCCCCCCTCTCTCTATACTCCTCCCCCCTCTTTGTCTTCCCCTCTCTCTCATCTCCTTCTCAGACCCTTCGATACAAAGTTGGCGCCACACTCTGCTGTAACAGAGTGCTATTGACAAGACTCCTGAGGTAAAAAAAAGAAGAGGAAAACATAGAAGCTTGAATAGGATACGGATCAGCGCATCGCAGGCAGCCAGCGTCTCCCCACAAAAAGAGGGATGCAAAATGGTGGGAAGAAGGGGTCTTAGGGACGGAAAGGACAAAAGGTGAAACGTTCGGTACATTTGGGGTCCCTGGAAAACGACTTCAACTCGTACACAACATATTTTCCCTGGCTCACTACGCTATGAGATAGTAACAAAAAAAAAGTAACAAGACAGCCAAATGAATAGGACAGCTGATGAACGACGTCCAAGAAAAATAACTAGATCAGCTGCGTTGGCAGAAATAAAGGCCGGCTCCAGCCATTTAGTCTTACAGCCCTGCCTGGGCATTGTGAACGGCACAGCCAAATTGTTTTACATTGTTACAGTAAATGTTTATGTGTGTCTTAAATGCTCCAGTTAAAACCGCTCAGGATCAATAAAATCCATATGGGAAAGCCTATGAAAAGAGGAACAGCTTGGAGAAAAAAAAACACAGGGGGTAATGTGCGCCAGCGGCCCACTGCTGAAGATGCAGCAGGTAAAATAACTCCACTGGATGTTGCTGACAGGGGAATTAGACCGCGTTTCCCAGCCCCCATGCAAACAGCACGCGAATAGTCAGGAGCGAGAGGGAAGAAAAAAAAAAAAAAACATAAATCATGAAACAGGAAATGCATTTAGTGTCTGAGGACCAGAGGTGCATTTCAACCGCCGAATGCAAGTATAAACAAACCGATGGTAATAGGGATTTACAACCTCTAAATGCCTGTGTCTAACAGGTTTTCTATTTCATCATTCGGCTTGGCGGCAGCGTGATTTCCCACTCGCCCTGGAGACAGAGACATAACCTGCCTCTACACCGCTTCCCTTGCCAGTAAAAAGGTGTACATATTTCAGCCCTCGTGAATCATACGACTCCAAACACCCAGGGGGTATCACAGTCAGATGCTTGTAACGACAAAGCTACATGTGTGAACAACTGCAGTGTCAATTTTATGACTGCCTAGTGTTGGGGCTGTGCTGGGATTATCACCATAGAGCATATCATTGATGACTGCCTAGCATTGGGGCTGTGCTGGGATTATCACCATAGAGCATATCATTGATGACTGCCTAGCATTGGGGCTGTGCTGGAATTAGCATCAGAGACCATATCATTGATGACTGTCTAGCATTGGGGCTGTGCTGGAATTAGTATCAGAGACCATATCATTGATGACTGCCTATAGCATTGGGGCTGTGCTGGGATTATCACCATAGAACATATCTTTGATGACTGCCTAGCATTGGGGCTGTGCTGGAATTAGCATCAGAGATCATATCCTTGGGGCAGATCCATGGTGTCCTCCTCAGGCCAGTTGTGTTGTTTGTTTTATGTGTGTGTGTGTGTGTGTGGGGGGGGTAAGGATGGAAGAAAAGACAGGTAGAGATCCCCGAAAGGCTTGGGTTACAGTTGTTGGCTCATATGGCCTAAGGCTGGAACTGTGCTTTCAACTAGACACCACAGGATTCAATACAAGTATGTCACTGTTACACAATAGAAAATACAATACAATACTCTAACCACAATGCTTATGGTATTAGATTGAGTTGAGGTATCTCCCTGGAATCTTTAATTTCCAGACTCGCTGCAATATAATGTAAACCAATTGTTCTGATTATATTTTGCGAAAGTGTGTAAAACATAAATCAAATTCAGAACCAGAATGTTCATGCTGAAACACTGTCGTTGAATTCTGGCCTTTTGATTGTGAAAACACAGCTGTTAAAATGGTAAAGTCTACAGTAACTCCCAGCATACTATTTTACTTCAAAGGTTGTCACTGTAGTTTTTAAAAGTAGATTTTCCAAACAGAGTTTCCAGATTTGTGTCTCCATATGGCATTTCATGCCTTTTTATCGTTCATTGCTTTCCACGTTGAACTGAAACGAGTGAATGGATAAATATTCAAAACCCGATCTATTAATTCTTTGATGCACACCTGTTCACGGCTGAAAAAAGCCCCATGCACAAACTGTACATTTCAGCTGCTGCTTGACTCAGACATGAGAGAGCTCAAAACACTCTTTCTACAAACTACAAACAGCTAGGCTGAGGATAAAAAAAAAACCCCGCAGAGGAGCAGTTGTAAAATTCACTGTGTGAAGAAAGGAAGTTGGAAGAGAGAAATAAAATATAAAAAAGAAGGAAAGAGGGGGGGGGGGGGGAGGGTGAAGGGAGCGTTGGACTTGTGAAATGGAAATCCAGTTAGGCCTGACTACCACCAGCTCCTTGGTCTCCCGTTACTATTTACAGCCATGGCCCTTCTTTCAGACTACTCTCCAGACCATGAATATTGCATCAGCCAGCAGTTTACTGTAATTCCAACAACATCTCTTTCCGCCCAGGTATCGACTTGATCCTGGCGATGCTTTAATGGGGCGAAAGGGCAAGGAGGACAAGAAAAGGAGTAGCGGTTACCTTGACGACCCGCGGGGTAAAGCGCCGGGAGAGAGGGGGGGGGGGGCGGGGTGAACTGAGGTCACAGCAGTTCAAACTGAAACACAGAGTTGGACATGGATGATCGGGACAGACATGGGAATGCAGCAGAAAACCACCCCGCTCTATCTCCCCCATTATAATCTTAATGGAGGGCTCGTGGGACCTCCAATATTCGACCATGACAGGGTGGTAAGCATTGATTGGCTTAGCCAGGTGTATGAATAACAAACAAAAGATTTCACGGCTGCGGAAGCTTCGCGGGGCACCCACCACTTTGGTATGCATTAGCAACTTTAAGCTTTTTAAGGCTGAGTGCGCAGCAAAGGAGGGTGTGTGTGTGTGTGTGTGTGTGTGTGTGTGTGTGTGTGTGTGTGTGTGTGTGTGTGTGTGTGTGTGTGTGTGTGTGTGTGTGTGGCGGGTGGGTGGGAGTGGAATTAAGGCTTTGGTTTGTGCAGGGGCATGGTTTTGGCTTGGCCAGAGACCGATGAGATGGATGCGGGTAAATATGTGATTATTTACCTTGGCATGCTATTCTGGTTTGTAAGCACCAAGTATTCCATTAGGCCTACCGGGGGATAACTTATTTCAGCCAGCGATGATACTTTGGGTGAAAAACATGCTAATGGTCAGTGGCACGTGGGTAGACACCAGTGGATGAGACTAATATCATCAGACAGTCAAAGCTTTGGTGACTCTAGTGGGGCTAGGCTAACATTAGCACAGGGAAACCCGTTAGCCGGTCAGTTGGCATTATTCTGCTTTGTGTATGTGAAACAGGGTAAAAGGCTAAAGGCTAGCTGGCGTGGAAAGGCTAACGTTAGCATGTGGGTGACACTGTAGCAGCCAAGCTAATGGCTTTATTGGTTAACCCTGATATGGCAAGCAGGAAGGGGGGCCAGGTGGCTAAGGTGGGTCAGAGAAAGTGGATGATGAAAAATAGCTGGCAGACGGTGAAATAGAGACAGGAAAGGGTCCGGGCATGGCTTGACATTGTAAACATCCATCACGCCAAGAGAGCGAGAGAGAGAGAGAAAAAGAGAGAGAGAGAAGGAGGTAGAGAGAAAGAAAAAAGGTGCCCAAAGTAGCCATAGATCAATATCCTTGGCCCTGTCGGGAAATGCTGCGACTGTGGGGGGACATCGTCCTCTATTCTCAAAGGGAACACCTAAAATGTACCCATTAGGGAAAAAGATAATCACAGCACATTTCAACATCCTAGAGTTATTGCATGTCCACTGTATGATGTCACACGACAACCTGAGACCAAGGTAAAGACTTGATCACACGAAAATACTTTAGGACGATTTACGCAGAGCCCCCCCCCCCCCCCCCCCCCCCATGGCTCCCCGCTCGTGTTGGTCCGTCGGCGGCCCGCGCTCACGCACACAAACAGCCGTTGAGCCGTCTCAACCGTCTTATCAAATCCCCTGCACTGCGCTGCTCGTTTGTCTTCATAAACCAACATTGTGTTGTTACGGGTGAAGCCAGCCATGACACATTCTGCTCTCTATTACCGCAAGCCCCTTCGCCATGGAAAGTAATGGAGGCGGCAATGAGACTCGCATTAGCAAATATGGGTCAGCGCTCAAATATTATGATTTATTTTTTGCTTTTGTGTGCCCGCTAGAGCCCTTATTTATCTGACGCTGGAAGTACCGCGGGGAATGGCGTTCGGCTAACTCGGGTCCCTCGCCGCACAATGTGCCTTTGAATGTGTTCCCGCAAACGCCGACGCCGGCACACACACGGAGCAGTAATTGGCCCTGTTTCATTAGCATCTCAATGGAGAGAGAGAGAGAGAGAGAGAGAGAGAGAGAGAGAGAGAGGTCCACGGGAGAGCGAGGGGGGGAAGAGTTTGTGTCTCTGTCTGTTCCCTTCCCGACTACAAAGACAACCTCACAGGTTACTGTAGAGAAAAATTGAGGGATGTAGAGAGAGAGGCGGGGGATGGGGGGGGGGGGGTGCAGAGTTTGATAGGAACAGAAAGAGAGAGAGAGGGGGGGGGGGCAAGAGATGGGGAAGATTATGGGCAAAAGCATGAGGCAAGTTTGGAGAGATGACAAGTGTGGAAAGTAGGGTAGGAGCAGTCCCACTGAGACAGGGGCCAGGAGGAGATAGGGGTCTAATTGGCTGATGACCTGTCCCGCGGTCAGATCCTATCCAATCAAACAAGACAGGGAACACAGTGGAGGGATGGGCAGAGGATTTTAACACACTTCCCTATCACTCATGGCCACTGATTAAACGAATTGGGGTAACTCTAGAAATGGCCCACGGCTTATTGGGGATGTAGACAGAGAGATTTAAAGATGGAGGGAATCCAAACAATCCGTCCAGTCTTTGTTCTGTGGTAGAACAAGAAAACCAAAGAGCACAGAGGCACCAGATTCCTTGGATGAAACATTTCACAAGAGAAGAAACGCTAGGCCGAGTGAAAAAAAAAATCACTTCCTTCAACTGCAAATAACACACACGCACGCACACACACACAGGCAGGAAGTATCCCAGGATGCAGTTGGTCAGATGTTTAAAAGGTGGTAACCTGGGCCTGCCATGGTCGCTAACGGCAACCATTAATCAGCCCTTACACACCTGCCGTCGCCATACAATTCTCCTCCCACAATCGCTTTCCTCTTTCTCTCTCTCTCTCTCTCTCTCTCTCTCTCTCTCTCTCTCTCTCTCTATCTCACACACACACACACACACACACATGCACACACACACAGGCACACACATGTGATCCACAGACAATTGAACAAGCATCCAAATTAAGCATAAATAACTGGATCGCACAAACAGACATGCAGAAACATACAAGCACATTTGGAGGTAGCACTGAACACACAACAGTTAGGGAAGACAGGAAGACAGACAGACAAACAGACAAGGCAGAGAGTTGATGAACGCCGCTTTTAATGTTTTTACCTGCATAGATGAGACGTGAGGAAAGGGTCATCACATCCACGAGATGCAAAGGGAAGAGAAAAGAGAGACACACGACGTATAAGAGCACATAATACCGCCAGACCTCAGCAAATACCACTAGACTTCAATAAAAAGATCCTAAAGAGTCCTCCAAAACCAGAAATCAGTAGGTTGATAGATAG
>JAPMUY010000534.1:22500-35000 GCA_026901105.3 Galaxias olidus | reverse complement strand
TGCATATTGGCCGCGCGATAGAAAAACTCGATAAACAATCAATTTGGTTTGGATGGGGGAGCGAGTAAGCGCGCGTGAGAGAGAGAGAGAGAGAGAGAGAGAGAGAGAGAGAGAGCGAGAGAGAGCGCGAGACAGAGAGCGAGAGAGGCCAGGACAGACAGATGGAGTGAGGGTGATCACACTGCACCCATCTCCCAGATCCAATGAGGCAGATGAAAATCACCAAAGCGCCGGAGAGTAATTTTGATCCCTGCCCGTCAAGCGTCATCTCAGGAGCCCACCCCCCACCCCCTAATACTCCACCAACACCCCCCTCCCCCACCACACATTCAAATCTGCCTGTCTTCTTTGCATGAAAGAGGCTCATCCATAATGCAGCGGTTGTCCCGCAGGCGGAACGGCGATGGGAGCTGACAGGGCCGTGGCTTGGCGGCCGGGAGGATACGAACCCCTTACCCCAAACACACAGTCCTAGTAGGGCTAGCACAGCACTGAACCACAACACAGACACCCACCAACAGAGAGAGAGAGAGAGAGAGAGAGAGAGAGAGAGAGAGAGAGAGAGAGAGAAAAAGAGAGGGGTAAAAAAGGAAAGAAAACCTGCCTCGTTAATTGAGCGTAAGTCTCCATTAAACCTTGATTAGAAGATAAAGCCAAGAGTCAATTAGCCCCAGCCGTTAGCGGCATGGCAATTGCGCGCTAACCTTTGTTTACCCTTTAGAAGTCAGGGGATATACGGCCACACGTCCCGTCCCGTCCCCCCCCCCCCCTAGGCAGAATAGCCCGGTGGCACGGAGGCCGCGTACCAGGCTGGGAATGGCCGTCCTCAGCAGCCCGAGAATCGCCTCCTATTACCACATAGGATGAATCATAATGAAGCGGAAAACCCATTCGGCATGCACAGGCTCACCTTCACACACACACACACACACACACACACACACACACACACACACACACACACACACACACACACACACACACACACACACACACACACACGCACACACACACACAGGTTGGGAAGCTGGCCATTCAGTGGGCCGCGCTAATTAAGGACGTGCTCCGCGAGCCGTTTGCATACATTAACATGTGGCGGGGTCCATATTCAGGAGACGCTGATGAGGAGTCCCACACACATCGGCCAGAGCCTCACACTTAGGAGGAAAAGCCGCGGTAGGAGGAGGAGTGTGAAGAAGAGGGAGAGAGCGAGGGGGGAGGGGGGGGGATAAAGAGGGCACCTTAAGGACAGCTATATTCAGGATGTACTTTTACAGCTCTCTCCTCTGCCTGCCTCCCACCCTTCCATCCTCCCTCTCTCAAGTTGCGTCTCAGTCCCCCCCCCCCCGTCCCCGTCCCCGTCCCCCCTCCCCGTCCCCGTCCCCCCCCCGTCCCCGTCCCCGTCCCCTGTTTGTTTGGTTCGGTGTTTCCGGCCAAGGTGCTCTTTAGCCACGGCGATTAAGCCTCCCACTCCGATCGGGCATGGCGATGGAGGAGGAGAAGCTTAGGGAGAGAGGCGCGATGGATCGGCTCTCTCAACATGGCCGCTCCGCAGACCCTCGGCCGTAGGGGACGTGGGTCAATAAGACACTCGTGTAATTCACTACGGCGGAGATAACGAGGCAGGGGGGAGGGGCCGGGGAGGACTGACCAATGACACGAGGAGGAGGAGGAGGAGGAGGAGGGACAGGGCCCCCGGGGGGCCAAGCTTCGTCAGGAAGGAGGCTGGTGAGAGAGCAGCCACAGAGCGGGAGGAGGAAGAGGAAGAGGAAGTCATGCCCGGGAAAAAGCCTCCGGAACGATGTGTGATTTCTCTTGAGTGAAACGACATCATGCGATGTCTACCCTGATAAGGCTGTTCAAAACATTTATGCTGATATGTGAAATTGGATTAATTAAAAACTGTATTGGGTTACTTTACTGTGTGTTGTCTCTGGGTCAGATGTCCACATGGGGGATGACCGGGGAAACGTTGATGACTAAACCAGAGCAGACACAACGGAGAGGCTCAGGGCTCATAGGACACGTGCACTCTTTCTCTCTTTTTTCTCTTTCCTCTCCTATCTATTCTTTTTTTCTCCTTCGAAGGGATCTTTCACTCCAGTCTAACTTGTCCTTGGAGATACTTAAGCTCTGCGGCAGCGGGGGGGGGGGGGGGGGGGGGGGAGAGAGACGGACCTGAGTCAGGGAATAAAGTCAAGCCCCTCCCTCCGCCTTGAAAACCCTCTTCCGCCGTGCCACTCTTCCTGGGTGGAGCGCCGTGTGGAGGGGAGCGTCGCCGCAGTGCCTCTTGATCGGCCAGGAGAAGCTCGGACACCCCGAGTCATCCCGTTGGAGCCCGTCTCCACCCAGCCCAGCTCCACTCGTCTCCCTCCAGAGGGTGCCAGGAAGACGGTGGGATCGCTCCCTCTGGACTTTTCCCCGTCCCCGTATTTTATTCTTTTTCTCCGAAATCCCGATCGTTCCCCTAGAAGGATCAATGCGCTCGTACACTCTCAGATCATCCTCACTTCCTGATGTTCCTGGTGTGGATCAATAACGGCCATGTAACAGCACACACACACACGCACACACACACACACACACACGCACACACACGCGCGCGCGCGCGCGCGCGCACACACAACCGGATTTTCAATTATAAAGGGCTAAGCAGCTCCTGTGGATGGTGGCGCAGCAGTGTCATTCATTACACTGGAGAGCATGTAGATGGAAGAGATAACACAGTCCCAGCCGTCAGCTAAGAGCAATGCCCTACACACACACACACACACACACACACACACACACATACACACACACACACAGGAAACAAGATATGTACTACCACTAATACACATTCACATACCGCTGTACACGGCACAAATTTACACACACAGAGCAAACCTGCAAACACACCTGACAATCCAACAACCCAAGCACAAAGCAGAACAAACGAGGAAGGGTGCACACACACACACACACACACACACACACACACACACACACACACACATTAAAAATGCATGTGTAAATAAACACACAATCTTCCCCACTGTCGTCAAAGAGTGTGTCTGCACTTTCGATATCAGTCGCTTCATTCTCTTTATCTTTCAACCTTCTGGCAGCCCCCCCCCCCCCCCCTCTCTCTTCCACCCTCTTTTTTATCGTTCCATCCCCCCAATCAATGCTCTTCTTTTCCTCTCTCTCTCTCTCCCTCCCGTCCTCTCCGTCACTTTGCCCTGTTGCCCCGTTCGCTCATTCGCTACTCCCTCCATCCACGTCTCCCACTCTTTGTCCCTCTCCATCCATCCATCCATCCATCCATCCATCCCTCCCTCTCTGTCTCTGACACTCTCCACCACCTCCCCTACACTCCATCCCCAGGCTTTGTTTGTCCATGTCAGCTGTAAGCCCACGGTCGCTCGGTTTCACACACACACACACACACACACACACACACACACACACACACACACACACACACACACACACACACGCACACACACGCGCACACACACACACACACACACACACACACACACACACACACACACACACACACACACACACACACACACCCACACACACACACACCCATAAAACAAACACACACAGAGGGCCGCACTATGGCGGGGGTCAGGAGGTGACCGTGTCGAGCATATTAAACACGCTGTAAGCCAATAAAGCAGAGCCGTGTGTGTATTCAGTGAGGGGCTAATCTGCCCAGAGCCTTTGTAAGAGATGCACCGGGTGTTAGGGTCTGCCAGCCCGCCACGCCTGCCTGCCTGCCTGCCTGCCTGCCTGCCTGCCTGCCTGCCTGCCTGCCTGCCTGCCTGCCTGTGTGTGTGTGTGTGTGTGTGTGTGTGTGTGTGTGTGTTTATTATTGTGCCTATGAAAAGAATGTTTCTTTTCTCTGGCTTCTCTGGCTCGTAACGTGTGTGTGCACGTGCCTTGCGTCTCCCGACCGTAACATGCAGGGGGAGATGACAGGTGTGGAGGGGATTTCCGGCGCGTTTATTTGTTGTGGGAATAGGGGCTTCTTTATGCTCGAGAGACGAGGCACTTCGATTCAAATTGTCTGGGCCACAAAGTAAATAAGTCAAAGGAACACATTCGACAGACGACGAAGCCTTGTGGCAGCGCAGTGTTAGCAGGGGGGACTTTAGCGACGCCGCAATTGAATCCACAGCCAAGCGAGATCAAAGCGTTGGAATCCTAATTCCAGGCAGGATTAGCTCTGTGCGGATGAGGTTAATTTGACCATTATGAGCATAGCACGTAATCCAGGATCACACTCATGCCAGCGAGGGACCCGGAGAGCATCGGGAGACTCTGGGATTGGCCGGCATAGGAGGCTCGCAGACACAAACACACACACACACAAACACAAACGAACACGAACGAACACAAACACACTGACACGCACAGACACCGACACACACAAGCGCGCACACACACACACACACACACACACACCCACACTGTATTTTGTCCCTGTCCCCTGTGTGTTGTCTGTCGGAGGTCCATTGATTAATTAATAGTGAGTGATTCTTCATCTTTAAGGGCTGTAATTACACAGGGGAGCAACGTGCCCAGAACACAAGGACAGGGGGGTCGCCGCTATGGCGATGCACTTCATCAAACATGTCATGAGGGGACAAGTGGTGTGTGTCTATGTGTGTGTGTATGTGTGTGTGTGTGTGTGTGGGTGTGTGCACGAGTGCATGTGCGTGTGTGTGTGTGTGTTGCCTCCAGGGACACACAAGAGTATGCCACTTGTTGAATGCCAAACAGAGTCACCTTTGACCCACGACATTTAAACTAACCATATATGACACCCTCAATTGAAGATGTGTTGTTAAAGAGACACTATTCTACTCACCGTTAACTAGATTTTTGTTTTTTAACTACTATATATTATCACGTGAAATGAATGCATTAATTGAATGCCAAGCGATACTAATTGGTCTGTTGCATGCGAGTGCTGTGCAAACGTAACACTTTGTCTGATGTGAGCAAATAATCAATCCGTCAAGCAATTAGCATGTGGCAATCCACAGTAAGGCGCACACCGAAATGCTAAGCTGAATGCTAATGATTTCACACTCTCCACCGCAAACAGCTACCCTAAAATGTAGGTGGTGTGTAGCCACGTAACTATCAAATAAAAATAAACCGGCTCTCTTGATAGGCCAATCATTTCCCCCGTAAACAGGCGGCGTACACGGGCAAGACCTGACAACACGTCGAACTGCTGTGCTAGCCTAGCATTTTCCAGTCTAAATGAATGTGGCCTCATGAATGGTCTATGGAGAGGGACTGGCAGACCAGTGGGCCTCGATGCTCAGTGATCAAACCTGGTATGTAAATCAAATGCCATTCAGGTCCTCTCTCTTTTTTCCCCTTCTGTCTCTCTCTTCTCCCCCCCCCCTCCCCTCTCTCTCTCGCTCTTTGTCGTTCTATCTCTTTCCCTCTCCTACCCCTCCCCCTCCTCTCTCTCTCTCACATGCCATCTGTTCTGACTCGTCACTCGGCGGCGAGGCACTCGGACACACACCGATAGCAGAAACACTCGTCAGCCACTCAATTAGCACAGGGGGAGCTGATCACTACCATGACACAGCTAGAACAACCCACAACGCACATACAAACACACACACAAAGACACACACACACACACACACACACACACACACACACAAAGGCACAGTAGCGGATCCTAAGTGCAGACACTGTGTAGGAAAGTCCCTGGCTGGCTCAGCCAAGCAGTCACTTTTCAGGCTACGCTAATCATAGGCTACACAGACAGACATCTAAACACAGGGAAACCACGGTGTAATTAAGAGCGGATAGAGCAGAGTGTGTGTGCGTGCATGCTCCAGCCAGCTGTGTGTGGATGTGGGGGGACTCCACGCTGAAGCCAGTGGGTGTCTGACTGCGTAGAGATTAGACGCCAGGGTTGCCAGGGGCCTGTTCCAGGGGCTGTGGGGAGGAGGAGGAGGAGGAAGCTCTTCAAAGGCAGTTGAAAGGCAAAGCAGAGGAAAACCTGTTCAGGCTAGCTGCAGGAACACTGAAAATAGCTCCCCATCCATCAACCCTCCGCACTAAACCCCTGTCCATACAATATTTAGCTTAGCGATCGTTGTTTGCTAATTTATTTACATTTCTGATATACGTAATGTTTTTTTTTTCTCTCTCTTCCTGTTTCTAAGAGATTTGTGATGAATTGAGTTCGGATGGAAGAAAGTGGTATGATGATTTAGGGCCCAATTCCAGCTCTAAAATTGGTTCCTGCCAGCGTGATACATCACGGCGAATTAAAAGGTGATTGTGGTGTTTGTGTGTGTGTCTCCCTTTGTGTGTGTGTGTGTGTGTGTGTGTGTGTGTGTGTGTGTGTGTGTGTGTGTGTGTGTGTGTGTATGAGAAGGAAAGAGGAGGGAGAATATATGTGTGCTGAGAGCACAGTAGAGGTAGGTGTGCACGCGCGCGTGTGTGTGCGTGTGTGTGTGTGTGTTGTGTCTGAGTGCTGAAGGGCGGTTCAGGA
This sequence comes from Galaxias olidus, assembly GCA_026901105.3. NCBI lineage: Eukaryota > Metazoa > Chordata > Actinopteri > Galaxiiformes > Galaxiidae > Galaxias > Galaxias olidus. The sequence continues at coordinate 28,474 of JAPMUY010000534.1, read as the reverse complement.
GCTCAGGCCCATTGACACATCAGTCAGAGAGGCAGAGCTCCGACACAGACGGATGGGGGCCAGAGACGGTGTAAATTGCTGATCTGATGGCTAGATGATGACCCAGATGAATCAAGATTACAGCTACAGTAGGACAAGGAGATGGGGAGAGAGGAGGAGAGGAGGACGAGGAAGGCGGTTTAGAACTCTGATTGACCTCACACACACACACACACACACACACACACACACACACACACACACGGTGCTCCACTACCTTAACACACACTCCTCGAGGCCAGACGTTTGCTGATCATAGCTGTCAGCTGAGCTGATCATACGAGGCAGTAAATTCTCATGTCGAGTGGACCAGCGCTGGCACACTGACCCTGAACAGGTTGTGCCTTCGGGGTCATAGTGAGCGAGATAGGTTGAGAAGCCCTGGTCACTGATCCCAGATCAGCCCTTACGTGTCTGAGTAAACAGCCGTCCAGACCACAGACAGACGGGCGGAGGACAAAGTCACACTGGACGGAGTGGCACGGCTATCAGAGGGCATTGGAACAGCAGGCTTCACCACGAACCTCTAGTCTGTCAACTCATACCTTCAATACAGGGCGGCTACACATGCAAAGTGTTGGCGGTAATTGAAGAACCTGACCGAGCTGCCAACCGAGGAAAGAGATGCCAAAATGAAGTCCACTCACGCTTTTCTTTAGACGACCTCGCTTAACGTCGAGGGTCCGTGTCCGTCTTTCCGTCCAGAGTTGTGACTTCACAATCGTGGATATACACCGAATAAAAAAGACGAGAGTGGAGACGCACGTCAACATCGGCCAAAGCACCCAAGTACCTATGATGGCTCCACCCCTTTTTGATTCATTGGTTGTTGTCGGCAACAATGAAATAACTCGGTTCCTTTTATTGTCCACCCCTGCTAAGTCTGTTTTGGTTAGGCACACACAGGTAGCTACTGGGGGACAGTTGTTTTGTCAACACCACTCCTCCTTCCAATTGCAGAAGGTATCACGCAACACGAGAAGATCCTGTGAAGATGTTGCTGTTTCGCCCAGGTATTGTTGTTGCTACGTTTAAGCTGTTGTGATGTTCATCGAACGAGACGCTAGCATGGAAGGAATGTTTCTTGAATACCGTCCAAATAAGTACGACCCCCCTCAACGCTTCCAAAAGACTTACCGCCGCAGATCTGCCGGGGTGGGGGGGGATGTTGTTGTTAAGAACTCCTACGACTCCCCGTCCTTCGCTTTAAAGGGGATTCGTTTCCCGTTCGGATAAACAGGACCTGTCGTGTATCATCAATGGCCCTGGGCTTAGAGAGTATAAACAACAGCGACTAAGTGCAGCCTAAAATAGATCCATTCTTCGAAGAAGAAGAAAAACGGCGAGAGGGAATTCTTTTGGGGAATGTAGTCTCATTTCCTACAGGAGCTCTGTCACATCCTCCGCTCAAAAACTACACGTGGAAGGGTGTGGAAATGCCGTCCCTATGTGCTGGCATGTGCTTATGTGCAAAACACATATAGACACATCCAAAGTCATGCACGTGTACGCAGCCACACTCAAGGAACCCTCCATTGTGCTCGAGCATTAATAGTTAAAACCATCACAATAATTCTGGGTGACAGTTATCTATAATTTACAGGAGTGCCTTGAGCAGCAAGAGGGTGTTCTATGTAAGTGTGTGTCTGTCTGTTCTGTGTTTGACTTTTCAGGCTGTTTCGTGTCACAGGCTTGAGTTGGAGAATTCCCTTCTCCAAATATACCAACACACCAGCGTGGCGAATATACTCATCAACACAGACTATACCCTCAACACGTGCAGGACCTTTGCCCTTTGTCCACAGTGACTGAAGGACGTGGGAGCATCCACAGACGACTGAGCAGTCAGACGAATGGAGACGAGGAGGGAGGAGGAGTGGGTGGGGGGGTCGGGGGGGACGACGACACATAAGTTTGGAAGTTAAACAAGGACAGAGAGTGGATGCCAAGTATTTAAGAGAGTCAGTCTCACTCCTTCAACAAGACACTCTCTCTTTCTCTTGCATGCACACTGCTGGTGCGCGCACCCACACCGACACACACACACACACACACACACACACACACACGCACACACACACACACACACACGCACACCCAGCTTCTGTTGACAGGCTTGTCATTTCCTGCCTCTCACCGTCCCTGCAGGATGATGTATGACAACACTCGGAAATATTTAGCCGAGATGATCCCAGCGAAATGAATTCATAATTCATGCTTGATGGAGTCTTTTTAATATTTCAGGCATAATTAATAAGCCGGAGCACGACTCGCCTAGCAGAGGAAATCGCACCGACTGTCAACAGCAGATGAATGAGACAGAGGGCCTCGCCCTGCTCTACTATCGGTCAGGAGCACACACACACACACACACACACACACACACACACACACACACACACACACACACACGCACACACACACACACACACACACGCACACACACACACACACGCACACACACACGCACACACACACACACACACACACACACACACACACACACACACACACACACACACACACACACACACACACTCACCACAACATACACATTAATAGTTAAAACGACTAAGCCCAGAGGCCTAGAACCTACAGCCTGTTTTACAATTAGTCTGAGAGTAGGGAATCTTCAAATACACACACACACACACACACACACACCCTTTTGGTTATCACATGCTAGCAGAGGCACACAGAAGCACTCCGTCTCCCAGAAGCCATACGGAAACGGCATACCAAACGCGTGTTGTGAACATCCTGTTTACATCAGGGTGGTGGAGCACAGCGCTCCGACCGCCAGGGTTACAGGTTCGATTCCTACATATCTGCCCGGAATCACAAATGTGAGGTGGCGCGGGACGCGTACCAATGTGCTCAAAGATGAAAAGCGCCTGAGGAGGAGAAGTTCCACAGAATACATATAAATACATGGCTTATCCTCAACCCACTACTAGAGAGGCCATTGCTATCCACAGATGAGTGAAGAACACTGGGCTGGGCCACGACAGACTGTGCCTCACTGCCAACGCGAGTTAGGAGCCCAAACGTCTGTTAGTTAGGAAACTGCCTAAGGCTCAGGATTAAAAAAACACAGCCTTGGTTCTACGTACACACACACACACACACACACACACACACACACACACACACACACACACACACACACACACACACACACACACACACACACACACACACACACACACACACACACACACCGCACACACGCACGCGGCTGGGCTCGGGCAGATGGAGATGGAGGGAGATTGGGAGTGGCCGCTGCGTGCGGCGCTATTATCTCTAGTAGTTATAAGTAATGGAGCGCTGGTACACAGGCTCTAGACACGCTGTAACCAGCTGGAGAGAGCGCGCGGGGCTGGGGGCTTAATCCATCCGCGCGGCGTGGGGACCGGGGAGAGGAGAGCCACACACGGCAGCACAGAGACGGCGGGGGCCCCCCGCTCACGGACAGCTAGAGACCGGCCTCCTCTGCCAAGAGGGGTATTATCACACCCTGCAGCCATCGGGGAAACAAAATAATAACACTGTGTGCCTGCTGCGTGCGTGTGTGTGTGTGTGTGTGTGTGTGTGTGTGTGTGTGTGTGTGTGTGTGTGTGTGTGTGTGTGTGTGTGTGTGTGTGTGTGTGTGTGTGTGTGTGTGTGTTTGGCGTCGGCGATTATCTCCCTGATTACAATGATCACCCTCCTTATTTCCGACGAGCACCACCAGTCCCGTCCCCCCCCCCCCACCGCATCCCTACTGGACGGCGCTCTGACCAATGAACTGCGGCGCCCGGTTGCACCAATCAGGCCGGGGCCCGGCGTGTCCGTGGGCGGCGGAGAAAGACAGTGAGGCGGCCATTAGATCCCACCGCTTTCCACTTCCTACCTGAGGCCACGGCCAGGGCTAATCAGGGAGCAGGCCCCCGTGGGAATCCCCCCCATTAGCGGTGTTCACCACCGACTTACCCCCCCCCCCCCCCCCCCCGAAATCAGGACTGATTAAGACCCCCACCATGGCCGCTGGGAGCAGGGACCGGCTTCTCTAGTTTAGGCTTAGCAGTGCTCTCTTCTCTCTCTCCCCCCCCCCCCCCCTCTCTCTCTCTCTCTCTCTCACTCCATCTCTCTTGGTTCTTGTTTTGTATCTTCATTGAGAGTTGTTATGATATAATCCACAGCATTTTTCCGGAAAGGCTTTTCCCTGCTTTTTGAATTCATTGAGGAGACACGCTAGTATGAATCCAAAATAATTACATGAAAATAAAGATGATGATTACATAATCTTCTATCTTAGGGCAATGCATAACTAATTGGCAAGCGTGCTTGTAAAATATTTTAGAAATCGTTTTTGCACTCCTTACATAACTTTAAACCTGCATGGGTGTGACCGTGTGCATGTGTGTGTGGCGTGTGTGTGTGTGTGTGTGTGTGTGTGTGTGTGTGTGTGTGTGTGTGTGTGTGTGTGTTTTTGTGTGTGTGTGTGAAGGGTGGGGTTGGATGGAGAACTACATAGCTCAATCGAAGACACAAGAAGCAGCAAAAGCCAGAAAATATCTGACTTTATGCGGCTGTTTCGATGTGTAGCAGGAAAAGATGATAGCTGGTTTTCTCCAATGTCCTAACCCTGGAATAACAATGGCTACCCGCCTTACGACTGGATGAAAGTATGGCTGTGTTACTTTCTCTTAGCCTGGTCCATGCCTGTCCACTGGGCTCCTTTAAAATCCTTTTATTTTTCCTCCAGGAAAGGCTGTTGCACAAACCCTCTCTAGACCTTCCCTGAGACGAGACGTCAACATCGCCGCGCTCTCGTCTCCAGAAGCTCACCGCTCAATGTGACCTACGTGCTTTATCTACACCAGATGCTTTGTACTCACACCTCTGTCTCCCTCTCTCCCTCTCTCTCCCCCTTCCTCCCTTCTTTCTCTGTCTCCCCTCCTCTGTTCTCAGTCGGAGAGACGGATCCCGCCTGAGGGTCAGGGTCTAAAGCGGAGAGATTACTCAAACGGGACAAAGTCATATTCAATTACAGCGCTGGGATATTGGCTGTACAGTAAATTGAACAATTACGTGGGTGGGAGTGTGTGTGTGTGTGTGTGTGTGTGTGTGTGTGTGCATGTGTGGGGGGTGGTACAGTGGCAGATGTGTGCGGGCCCGTTTCGAGGAGTGTGCTGTCAGCAGCGCCGGGTCATTCCATTACGGCTGGGCTCCTGATGGGGGCCTAAGCGGCCCTCCGCCACTCTGCATACTTAAACACACCCGGCGCGACGAGACACACACGCAAGCACACACACACACACACGAGGAAACAGGCAGACATTCCCCCGACTGAAGAGAAAGGAGACATCCCCAAACGTTTTTAGATTTGCTCTTTTTATTTGTATTACTTTGGATCACGTATTGGACAACCTACGTATGACTTCCCTCCCTCTCTCTCTCTCTCTCTCTCTCTCTCACACACACACACTCTCTTTCTCTCTCTCTCTCTCTCTCATTCATATTTGAAATTGTCTCTTCGACTCTTGCTCATTTTCACCCCCTCTCAGTCAACCTCCGCCTCCTTGAAACGTCTGTCGTCTTCTCATTTTCTCACCTGACTTTTCTGTTACCTCACAGTGTCACGCTCACAGGGAATCCATTAGCGAGGCAGTGCAAGGGGTCAGAGAGAGAGAGAGAGAGAGAGAGGGAGAGAGAGAGAGAGAGACAAAAGAGAGAGTGGCAGACAAAAATACAGAAAAATACAGCTCTTTAAACAAAACACATTCTCTCATTGTCATTTTGACTTGACTTAAGACTGCATGTATTCCATTAGGCCCATCCCTCCATCCCCCTCTCACCATCCCTCTCTCCATCCCTCTCTCCATCCCACTCTCCATTCCACTCTCCATCGCTCTCCCAGCTCCTGTTTGGAGCTCTTCTCAATTTGGCTGCA
>JAPMUY010000534.1:7500-15000 GCA_026901105.3 Galaxias olidus | reverse complement strand
GAGACGGAGTTAGAGGGGGCGCGGGGGGGGGGGGGGGGATTGGATGGAGGGGAAGAAGGACAAGCGAGGGAGGAGAGGAAGAGGGATGGATTAGGGAAAGGCAGGGTGAGAAGAGGATCAAGGGGGAAACGGAGAAAAAGAGTCTGGCTTTGAGAGAGAGCGGTGCAGGGAGAGATAGAGAGGAGGGGGTTATGGGGCGATACTGCCAGGACCGAGATAGCGGCCGGAGCAGGAAGGAAAAAAAGGAGAGAACGGTGAAGAGGTAAACAGATGGCTTGTGACGGAGCGATGAAGAGGAGGAGAGGCGACGCGGCCCGAGTCGACGGCGGAATGACAGCGACCGAACCGGCGCCCCGGTGCGGAGCCCGCAGTGTTCACCTGGCAACCGTCGTCGGGTCACTTTGATGGTCGGCCGGGCTGCATAGCAACAGCCGAGGCGGAGAAGGACGAGTGGGGAGGATGGTGGGAGGAGGGAGGAGGGATGGACAGGCACCAGAACGAGAGAGAACAGAGGGCCACTGTTGGGCCGACAAGCGAGGGAGAGAGGGAGGAGGGGGGAGATGGAGGGAATAGGCAGTCACATGGGACGGGTTTTACAGGAAGAAGGGTGGACAAGAGAATTCTGAATTACAGGGGGGGAAATTGGTTTTCATCGTTCTGTCAGAACTTGATTTCCATTTTGTGTCGTCGTTTGTTGTGCGAAAAAAAAAAAAATAACACCCCGAGTCGACAACATCCACAGATTAGTTTGACAGGATTTGGACTTTCCGTAAACAGATTTGTGAGTTCAAACGGCACGGCGCAGAGAGGCACGCACGCTACAACCGCTGGCCGCGGCTTCCCATCCATTTCCCTCCCTCCCTCCCTCCGATTCTCCTCCTCCCTCCTCCTCCCTCCTCCTCCCTCCCCTCTCTTCCTCTCCCGGCCCCAGCCGCCACTTCTGCACTTCAGATCCTGTCAAAGCTAATCTGCATCAATACAGAACACAGAGCCCAGTTCAGATAAGTCCACAGAGACGCACGCACACACACACACACACACACACACACACACACACACACACACACACACACACACACACACACACACACACACACACACACACACACACACACACACACACACACATACACACACGAACGCTAACTGACTGGCTAACACTTTGATAAACAAACACACACGCAAAACCCTGGCCAAGCTCAAACCACACAATCCATTCTCTTAAAGAAAACACCGACAGCATCTTATTAAGATTCAGCCAGTGGTGGGTCTCTGGTGACAGCCCCGTGGGACTACCGGTGGAGCTGGTTCAAGGAAGGTCTCTCCGCCTAAGACACACACACACACACACACACACACACACACACACACACACACACACACACACATTCACACAATGCTATCTAGCCATCACCCCTTGCATGAGCAGACAGCCCTATCTCGCCATCCCATCCCAAATGCATCCCGACGTAATTGTATTATATTCTCTGAATGAATTTGAAAAGGAAGGCGCTGCTCAGACAGGTACGGGGAGAGGGGAGGAGCTCGTCCTGTCTGCCTGTCTGTGGCCATGGTAAGGAACGTGCTAATGAGCATTCGTTAGGCCCGGGAGGTATTTCACCTTGTGATCAGGTGTTACATATGGTCGCTGGAAGGCTGGGAAGTGTGACGGCGAGAAAAGGGTTGTCAAGATAATGGAAATTCAAGGAAATGATAATGTCCGGTCGTTTAATTAAGTGGAATGACATTCTTTGACACCGGCCGACTTAAAGTGGCAAGAGGTTTTTGTTTAAATTTCAAATATTAAATTTAAATAACGGCTCAAAACGTACATTTCCCCAAATTTTCACAGTATTTAAAAAACAAAACACACAAACGTTTCTAAGCTGCAGCTGCAGGCACAATGCACAGGCGGACATGAACTTAGTGAAGTCGTTAGTCCAAGTTCAACATAGGCAAACACACTCAGACAAATGTCCCCAAGTCTCCTGCTGGCCTCCGTGCATAAACTAGCATGACAAATGGAGTGGGCGTCAGGCTACCCCGGCAGCTCCACCCTCCCAGTGCCTGTACGGGCTGCCAGGGGAGTCCATAAAGCCGGTGAAAAGGCTGAGGGGTCTTTGGCTGACCCTGGCACAGTGTTCACATGGGCAGAGTGTGTGTCTCTCACTCCAAAGCTCCTAGCAAGGAGGAGGAGGAAGAGGGAGAACATGGCTAGCCGTCATCCATCACAGAACCGGGGGCGTTTTAGAAGAGGATTGCCGGCTGTGTTAGCCCCGGCTTAATTAAAATGCAAAGCCTACCCCTGAGTTCACGTATTTAACCTTGGTCGTTTTTCTACCACTCGTTATTGGGGGGGGGGGGGGCAGCTGTTCATGCACACACACACACACACACACACACACACACACACACACACACACACACACACACACACACACACACACACACACACACACATTCACACAATGCTATCTAGCCATCACCCCTTGCATGAGCAGACAGCCCTATCTCGCAATCCCATCCCAAATGCATCCCGACGTAATTATATTATATTCTCTGAATGAATTTGAAAAGGAAGGCGCTGCTCAGACAGGTACGAGGAGAGGGGAGGAGCTCGTCCTGTCAGCTTGTCCGTGGCCATGGTAAGGAACGTGCTAATGAGCATTCGTTAGGCCCGGGAGGCATTTCACACACACACACACACACACACACACACACACACACACACACACACACACACGATAATGTCCGGTCGTTTAATAAAGTGGAATGACATTCTTTGACATCGGCCGACTTAAAGTGGCAAGAGGTTTTTGTTTAAATTTCAAAATTTTTATTAAAATAAGGGCTAAAACGTACATTTCCCCAAATTTTCACAGTATTTAAAAAACAAAACATATAAACGTTTCTAAGCTGCAGCTGCAGGCACAATGCACAGGCGGACATGAACTTAGTGAAGTCGTTAGTCCAAGGTCAACATATGCAACCGGTGAAAAGGCTGAGGGGTCTTTGGCTGACCCTGGCACAGTGTTCACATGGGCAGAGTGTGTGTCTCTCACTCCAAAAGCTCCTAGCAAGGAGGAGGAGGAGGAGGAGGAGGAAGAGGGAGAACATGGCTAGCCGTCATCCATCACAGAACCAGGGGCGTTTTAGAAGAGGATTGCCGGCTGTGTTAGCCCCGGCTTAATTAAAATGCAAAGCCTACCCCTGAGTTCACATACTTAACCTTGGTCGTTTTTCTACCACTCGTTATTTTGGGAAGGGTGGGGGGGGGCAGCTGTTCATGCACACACACACACACACACACACACACACACACACACACACCAACACAGTATGTGATGGCCAGCCAAGGCAGTCTCCACTTTGGTGATTTACTTCATTAGCATTCTTTACATCTCTCTCCAATACCTCTTTAGGCCTGAAGGACATCCACTGCTAAAACATACACACACACACACACACACACACACACACACACACACACACACACACACACACACGCGCACACGCGCACATATGCAGTACCGCTACCACTGGCAACGCAAGGCCCTCTCTCAGTGAGGCAGAGAGAGAGAGAGAGAGAGAGAGAGAGAGAGAGAGAGAGAGAGAGAGAGAGAGAGAGAGAGAGGGCACGGGGGTAGGGGGGAGTGGGACAAAATCAGCACAAAACAGAAGGTGAGGTGGTGGTGTGGGTAAGGTCCACTGAGGAGGAGGAGAAGGGGGAGGGGGGATTTAGAAGGTGTACGGATCAGCCAAAGGTCAAAGGGAAGAACGGGAGGTGAAGATAGCTGATCCCCAGGCAGCAGGGAGGAGAGTCAGGAGCAGAGAGAGAGAGAGAGAGAGAGAGAGAGAGAGAGAGAGAGAGAGAGAGGAGAGAGAGAGAGAGAGAGAGAGAGAGAGAGAGAGAGAGAGAGAGAGGAGAAAGGGAGAAATATCCAGAGCCAAGAGAGAAAGATCCTCATCATCATAATCGTCAGTGCTGCAGAAATACTGAGAGAGAGAGAGAAAGAGCTAAAGAGAGAGAGAGAGAGAGAGAGAGAGAAAGAAAGAAACAGTGAAGAGAGAGGACAAGGGAGAGAGAGAAAGAGTCATTGAGCGGGTACACAGTGAGAGAGAGAGAGAAAGAGAGAGAGAGAGAGAGAGAGAGAGAGAGAGAGAGAGAGAGAGAGAGAGAGAGAGAGAGAGAGAGAGAGAGAGAGAGAGAGAGAGAGAGAGAGAGAGAGAGAGAGAGAGAGAGAGAGAGAGAGAGAGAGAGAGAGAGAGAGAGAGAGAGAGAGAGAGAGAGAGAGAGAGAGAGAGAGAGAGAGAGAGAGAGAGAGAGAGAGAGAGAGAGAGAGAGAGAGCGAGAGAGAGAGAGAGAGAGAGAGAGAGAGAGAGAGAGAGAGAGAGAGAGAGAGAGAGAGAGAGAGCGTCACTGAGCGGGTACACAGTGAGAGAGCTGCAGAGAAGCGTGTCTGCAGCACATTACTCAGAGGGGTCTTTAGTGTCGCAGAAAATGCACTTTCAGACACGCGCCGGCTCCAGAGCTGCCCCCTCTCCCCCCCTCGCCCTCCCCCTCTCCTCCCCTCCGGTCCCCTCTCTCTCTGTCTCCGCTCCACATTGATCGGCTATAGACAGGCAGACGGCAAGGTGTGGACGCCCGGGTCCATGCACACCGATGCTGGCTAATTAATAGCCTGAGTGCCATGGGGACAAGGTCGCTGCCGGGCTAAACACAATGCAACAGAGCTGACACCTCCGCAGTGGCGCTACACAGTGCCGCTAATGCACTGTATATTGTCCCTGCTCCTCACACACACACACACACACACACACACACACACACACACCTCAATCAACCCCAGTGTGCATTATTGTACTGGGCTGTGTATAGTGTGTGTGTGTGTGTGTGTGTGTGTGTGTGTGTGTGTGTGTGTGTGTGTGTGTGTGTGTGTGTGTGTGTGTGTGTGTGTGTGTGTGTGTGTGTGTGTGTGAATGGTCAAGGACACCCGGGTTGTGTTGAAGGCACATTGGGCTGCAGCCATTTCTCTAAATAGAGCATGCTCAATACGAGGCACAAACTGTTTCCATGGATATATCTATTATGTTAGCGGCTATTCAAAAGAGTGATGTGCACATTTCAACACAAAGGCGTACACCGACACACGTTTGAATGTCACCAAATTGCTGCATTCAACTGCATATCCAATTATGTAGCAATTATGTATTTAAAACATCCTTCTTTCCCCACCGATTCCACGTTCAGCGCTGCGCTACCGCTGAAACGCAGCCATCGAGAATCGGCGATGATATATATTTGATATCACTTATTTGACTTCGGGGCGCGTTAAATTCCATCGGCCCGTCCCAGGAAGCCGTGGTGCGGTTCGAACGCGAAATCTCTGTCGGGAGCGTGACCCAGTTAGCTGGAATGATTGAGGAGAGGTCACATGAGCCGTCCCCAGGCTGCAGCGGCCCTCTTAGAAGTATTCAGCGCCGGGGACTGTGGGGGATCTTTAGTAATGTTTCTCTGAATCCTCCCTGATTGGTGGAGGGCGGCGGTGGCGGCGGCCGTGATTTGTGGCCTGGCATGGAAAAAAAAAATAATAAAAAAAATAGAAACCTCGCCATTGCTCAGTGGCATTCACAGAGGGCAGAAAATAGGGAGAATTGAGACACATTTTATTCAGCGGTTGCTTCTTTCCTCAATCTCTCTCTCTCTTCATATATATCTCTCTCTGTCGCTCTATCACGCTCCCTCTTTCTAAAAAAGAGGCTTGAAGGTCACTGCACATGAAGCAATCCATAGCATATGTCACTTAGTACCACCCAAGTGGTCGCAATAGACATCCACCAGCTTCCTTACCACGCCGTGTCTGTCTCTCTCTCTCTCTCTCTCTCTCTCTCTCTCTCTCTCTCTCTCTCCCTCACTCCCTCTCTCTGTGTGTCTCGCTCCCTCCCTCTCGCTCTCTCTCTCTCTCTCTCTCTCTCTCTCTCTCTCTCTCTCTCGGGGGGGGGGGGGGGGTGCGGGGTTCTCTCCTTTCTTGATATCTTGGGCGTCTCTCCTTTGACATTTTCAGAATCCACTGAGAACCCCCCCCCCCCTCCCCCCCGACTGCGTCTTTAACGTCACAGAGACACCAACACAGCGACACAGCACCACGGAGTCCCTGTCCCCGAGCTGACACGGGCACCGATCCTAAGAGCGGTGCCCCGGCCTGGTGAAGGACGACGGCGGGCCCTTCAAACCACCCGTGTCTCCTCAGCCCTAACAAGACCTCTTCCACAGCACCGATCTCCGCCCAGCCATTGGGCCTCATGCAAATCCGCGTGAGTACAGCGATTGGTCACTTGGCAGTTGGAGGGGAGGCTGACAAAGCCGGGTCTTTGGGCCCCTGGTCGGACCCCCGTGGTTAAATGGCTGCTTTCATTCACTACACCAACATAACAGGCTGGTCATTTTACCAGACAGCGGACGCGCTTACCGAGAAGGAACTGAACCGTTTCCACGCTCAGCAGGGGGGGGGGGTCTGTTTTGGAGATCACCAGGCCGCCGCTGACTGACTGACCGTCACACGGTAGTCGTCGGCAGCGGCGCGGTCGAGACGAGACACAGTGCGACGGGCGCGACACCACATCAAACACCGGGGTTTAGTGCATCGCTCAGGGGGGGGGAGGGAGTGAAGGAAAGAGAGGAGCGAAGGAAGGAGAGAGAAAGAAAACACAAGGCATGTATTTACTTCCAAACCCACAGCCAGTCAGTCAGTCGGCCGGCCAGCCAGCCAGCCAGCCAGCCAGCCCACAACCAGACCACAGCCCCTAAGCCAGAGAGATGCTCCTATTTTTACATGTAATTGCATCATTCAAAACTGTGCGCGTTAACATCTTTTGCAACAAGCTGTGACTGCTTTCACCAAGTAATTTCTGTTCGTTCTACTGAAGGGTCCGGCCGAATAAACACACACTATTCCCATATCTGGTGAGCAGACCCTTCAAGTCCGTCATGAACCCGTACATGAAAAAAACAGAGACGCAAACACACGAAGTGAAGCATCCGCCCCAGACCTCCAGATGCTGTCCTGGCCTATGAGCTATCTCCTTAACCTACCAGGAGGAGGAGAGGGAAAGAGAGAGAGAGAGAGAGAGAGAGAGAGAGAGAGAGAGAGAGAGAGAGAGAGAGAGAGAGAGAGCTAAAGAGAGAGCTAGAGAGAGAGAGAGAGAAAGAGAGTGAGAGCTAAAGAGAGAGAAAAAAGAGAGAGAAAGCGAAAAATAGAGAAAAAAGAGAGAGAGAGAGAGATAAAGAGAGAGAGAGAGAGAGAGAGAGAGAGAGAGAGAGAGAGAGATGGGGACAGTAAGAGAGAAAGGGAGAGTTGAAATCAAAAGCATACTTGAGTCAGCGTGGGAATCGATAATCCTCCGACCACACTTCTCCTCCTCCAAGCTAAAGATTTAACCTCCCAGGGTCAGGAGCCAACATGGCCACGCTCTCCCGGTGCCTCGGAGAACACGGAAACC
>JAPMUY010000534.1:0-5000 GCA_026901105.3 Galaxias olidus | reverse complement strand
TTCAGGAAGCATGAATTACATAAATCTAGATGTTATTATTTCTTCTTATGTCGCGTGCCCTCAGCACCTCACATGGTGACCGCAGGATTGAGAAGCCATCTTCCCGACGACGTAAAAAAAAAATTTAATCCAAAATCTCAAAGCCAGACGTGTCGGTTGTGAGAAATAAGCGTCTGCTGTTAACTGCTCGGAGCGATAAGGTGTCAGAGTGGTGAGGTGAATCCAGCTAATAAATGACTAAAGCTGGGGCGACGCGTACCTACGGGGAGATAAAAAAAAGAAAAAAAAAGAAATTAAACAACATACCTGGGAAATGTATTTCTCTTGGGACCGACCCAATCTAATTATCCAGGGTGATGTGATGGGGGAAACGGAGGACGGATGGAGAGAGGGAAGGAGGGGGTTGAACTGACAGAGGAGGAGAGGAATAGAGAGGGGTGTCGCTTGAGCGATGGGGGAACGGAGGCGGGTGGGTTGAAGAGGAGGGTGGGCTGAGGAGGGGTGTTTTTGTGAGCTGAAACAGTACGCTAGCGTCGAAACATTCCTGAGGCACACCACTGTGCGGTCGGTTTCTACCCAAACCACTTTTGAAAAACCCCTCAAACAGTGAGTGTAGTTTTCTAACAAGCTAAATAGGGAAGGGTTGTCCCTTGAACCCAGTGCGTTCTCTCGACTTCTGGGATGTCTAGACTAGTCATTTACCCCTCCGGAATGACAACTAGTGTTTCATCTCTGAGCTAAGGTAATGAGCCTAAGCAGTGCTGGGAAAGGCCCCTAGATCAAAGGAGCATCAGATGTTCAGATGTCACACACACTGACACTGACACAGTTGTGTTTAATAGAATCCCACTTATCGTACCCATTGAGACACCACAGATTTAAGAGTCTGTGTGTGTGTGTGTGTGTGTGTGTGTGTGTGTTCGCGTGTGTGTGTTCGCGTGTGTGCGTGCGTAAGGGACGCCTTACCTCACTGAATCAACCTGTACCACAACACAAAGTTCCCTAAATGTACACACACGCACAGACACACACACACACACACATCAAAAGCTGTGCGTCGAACGACATGAGAGTGGAAATGATCTTTACAAAAGCTCTCGCTAAGGGAGGAAGGAGACACGGGGATGAGGGAAATAGGGCACGGGTGACATGACGGGGAGAACAGATAGGGGAAATCACTTTGATCAGGAGGAGACGGGCTGTCACCCAGTTCAAATGGAGGACCTCTTCTTCTCTGTCCGCTCATCTTATATCTCTCTCCGTGTGTGTGTGTGTGTGTGTGTGTGTGTGTGTGCGCGCGCGCGCGTGTCTGTGTGTGTGTGTGTGTGTGTGTGTGTGTGTGTGTGTGTGTGTGTGGTGGTAGTGATGGTGGTAGTGGGGGGGTATTCCAATGTGAAATGTACTACCCTGTGTACGGCAACAGTATCAGTCAGGCCTGACTGCGCAGACTTATATTTGTATGTATATGCTGTTAATACAGTTTTTTGCTAGGCGAGCGCGTAGAGAAATCCTTAGGGACGTGAGTCAGCCTCACACCAGGCGCCTGTCACTCCCATCTTCAACACTGTGCCTGTGGAACCAGCCCCCGTCCTCATCCACTCACAGAGCTAATCGTTTCACCCCCCCCCCCCCCCCCGCCCACCTTCACATCAACTTCTCAACTTAAATGCAGTTCGGGATCCTGCTCCAAAAGTAGATTTTTTTATTTCTTTTAAATTGTCCTCAAAAATACAGTGTGATAGGCTTTTAGTCACCGAAGGGTAGATAGAACGCACTTTGTGAAGATCTGAAGTTTTCATGGCCAAAGACGATGAGTTCATTTTGGGTTCATTTACATAGCATTGGGCTCACCTCTATTCTATATTTTTCAATCTTCATTTCGTGGCTCATATTTCTCCTTTCTCTCCCAGATATGCGTATAAATCACTCATCCCAACCATCGAGCCTCAATCTCTCAATCTTTCTGTCTCTCCTTTCCCTCGTCCCCACCCTCCCTCCCTCCCTCCCTCCATCCCTCCCTCTACATCTCCCTTGACGCAATGAGAATGACATCTCATTTCAATTTCAACAGATTGACACGGGGGCATATTTCACCTTATGCTATGCTCTCATCCTTGAGAGCGCCATTAAAGAAGAGATAAAAATGGAGATGATGAATTTACTGGAGTTGACAGAGAGTGGTTTGTCCCCTATTCTGTTTCCCATCACCACTCAATGAACAGGACGCCATGATATATTCACCGCCCCCCACCCCCACCCCCCCCCCCCCCCCCCCCCCCCCCCGTCCTCCATGGCCTAATGGTGCATTCCAATGAACCCACGTTCAATCTACACATTACGCGGAGCGCTCCATTTATTGACCCAGGGGTTTATTACTTTATAATGGAGTCAGTGAGATCGGAAAGTTAAATTTGAGATGGAATCAATAAGCAGAAGACAAATGACTCCGAAGTCAATTATATACTTAACCCCCCCGTACCTCTGCAAAACGATAAAAAGATGACTAAAGAAATAATTTTTGAGAATCAATATGTTTCCAGCGCTAGACATTAGCCAATGCCACTTTTATTACCCCCCCCCCCCACCCCCGACCCCCGACCCCCACCTCACAGGAGCTTACATTATAACTCGTTACCTCCCCGTTATGAGGAGCGGTGATTACTCCCCCGACCACACGTGTAATCAAACTCTGCTTCGTTGTGAGCGGTGTCGCTGGCAATGTAAATACCCATTAGCCATCCGGGAACAGGCCTGGTCAGAACAGGGCCATGCAGGCTGGCCCTCCCCCCGCACACTGTAAGCGAGCTAACCCCCCAGCACAAAGAGAGCAGAGGAGTTGATGAGCGCTGAGCCCGTTTCAGACATCGTCGTCATCCGCTTTGTCCGGGGTCGGGTCGCGGAGGTAGCAGTTCAAGCAGGGCATCCCAAACTTCCCTTTCCCGGGCCACATTAACCAGCTCTGACTGGGGGATTCCAAGGCGTTCCCAGGCCAGTGTGGAGATATAATCCCCTCCACCTGGTCCTAGGTCTGCCCCTGCCCGCGGCCTCCGCCTCCAGCTGGACGTGCCTGGAACACCTCCCTAGGGAGGCAGCCAGGTGGCATCCTTACTAGATGCCCGAACCACCTCAACTGGCTCCTTTCTACGCAAAGGAGCAGCGGCTCTACTCCGAGTCCCTCACGAATGGCTGAACTTCTCACCCTATCCCTAAGGGAGATGCCAGCCACCCTCCGGAGAAAAACTCATTTCCGCCGCTTATCCCGACGATCACCTCGTTCTTTGATGTGACCACGCTGCGGCTGGTGAGAACGAAAGACAGAGCCCGACAGTTGAGGCTTTGCCCCTTCTGGCTCAGCTCTCTCTCAGCATCTCTCGTTCATTTTACCCTCACTCGAGAACAAGACCCAAGATGCTTGAACTCCAACCACTTGGGCAGGAGCTCATTTCCCTACCTGGAGTAGACAATCCATCGGTTTCCTGCTGAGAACCATGGCACTGGATTTGGAGGTGCTGATCCTCATCCCAGCCGCTTCACACTCGGCTGCGAACCGATCCAATGAGTGCTGCAGGTCGCAGACTGATGATGCCATCAGGACCACATCATCTGCAAAAAGCAGTGATGCAATCCTCTGCCCACCAACCCGCAGCCCCCTCCCCCGCGGCTACGCCGTGAGATCCTGTCCATGAATACCACAAACAGGATAGGTGACAAAGCGCAGCCTTGGAGGAGGCCAACCCTCACCGGAAACGAGTCCGACTTACTGCCGCAGACCCGGACACAGCTCTCGCTTTGGGAGTACAGAGATTGGATGGCTCTGAGTAGAGACCCCCTCACCCCATACTCTCGCAGCACCTCCCACAGTATCTCCCGGGGAACCCGATCATACGCCTTCTCCAAATCCACAAAACATCACAATAAACAATCCGGGAACCATCACCTTATCGTGGTGGAGAGGTTTGTGTGTCCCTATGAACCTGGGGGCTGTGTTGTCTGGAACCTTGTGTTCCTGGTAGGGTCTCCCATGGCAAATTGGTCTCGGGCGAGGGGCCGGACTAAGAATGGTTCAAAAACCCTCATGGTAAAACCTATAAGAGAGGACGATACCCGGCCCGGAGGAAGCCCGGGGTCCCCTTCTGGAGCCAGGCCCAGGAGGAGGACCCGTCAGCGAGCGCCTGGTGGCCGGGATTGCCACGGAGCCCGGCCGGGCATAGCCCGAAAAAGCAACGTGGACAACAACAACATCTCTTCTTCTCCGTCCCGTGGGCTCACCACCCGCGGGAAAAACCAAGGGGGTCGGGTGCGCTGCCAGAAGGTGGCAGTGAAGGCAGAGGTTTTCGACGGATCGGACCCGGGTGGCAGAGGCTGGCTTTGGGGACGTGGAACGTCACCTCTCTGGGAGGGAAGGAGCCGGAGCTTGTGCGGGAGGTGGAGCGCTACCAGCTGGATCTGGTGGGGCTTACCTCTACGCACAGCCTCGGCTCTGGAACCTCACTTCTGGATAGGGGTTGGACTCTATTCTTCTCCGGAGCTCCCCAGGGTGAGAGGCGCAAGGCTGGTGTGGGGATACTCACGAGTCCCCGGCTAAGTGCCTCTATGTTGGAGTTTACCCCAGTGGACGAGAGGGTCGCCTCCTACGCCTGCGGGTCATGGGGGGAAAACTCTGACTGTTGTCTGTGCCTATGCACCGGAACAGCAGTTCGGAGTATTCGGCCTTTTTGGAGACCCTGGATGGAGCCTTGTATGGGGCTCCTGGGGGGGACTCTGTAGTCTTGCTGGGGGACTTCAACGCACATGTGGGCAATGATGGAGACACCTGGAGAGGAGGCGTGATTGGGAGGAACGGCCTCCCCGATCTGAACCCGAGTGGTGGCTTGTTATTGGACTTCTGTGCTAGTCATGGAATGGCCATAACGAACACCATGTTCGAACATAAGGATGCTCATAAGTGTACCTGGTACCAGAGCACCCTAGGCAGAAGGTCGATGATCGATTTTGTTATC
>JAPMUY010000528.1:22500-152626 GCA_026901105.3 Galaxias olidus | reverse complement strand
TCCAGCCTTCCAGTGGTGCCACCAGGCATAACAATTTGTGTCAACAAGACTGTCAAAATTCCAATTTATACCAAGAAACACCAGCCCGATGATTATGATTGGTAGAATCAATAAAAAGCTAATTAACATCATCTTACAGTTTTTCTGATTTTATTCCAAATTATCCACACAGCTTTGTTGTGAACAAGTGGTGGGCAAAGTATACAAATCCTGTAGCCTACTTAGAGTGTTGTGTTTGATAGCTGTCGGTCCATTCGGTGTTCGTTCATATTGGCAACCAATTTGTGTAAAGCGCGTTGAGTCTTGAGAAAAGCGCTAAAAACTAAATACAATGAATTATTATTATTATTATTATTATTATAAATATTACTACACTAAAAGTAGAAGTCTTCAATTAAAATGTCTACATGAGTCAAAGTGCAAAAGTACCTGCTTTTAAAAATACATAATTATCAAAAGTATAAAGTACTATTATTTAGTACGATTATGTTTGTCAGGGGTCACTGAAATGACAAACAGAATTAAATAATACAGTAGGAAAACTTTCCCATTTATAAAAAAATTTATTCATCGTGTGTGCTCCAGGCAGGCATAGCAGGCCTCTCAAAGATTAAAACATTTCTTTGAGATATGACCAAAGGTCTTGCAGTGCCCTGATCGCCGTAAGAAAAATACAGTCAAGCATCAGGATTAGGAAAATGTCTATCAGGCTCTTGTTATTAATCTGCCCAGCAAGCTAACATAGTTCAAATGAATGTCATGACCCAATCGAAATGCGTGCTGTACCCAGATTGGTAGATTTCAGTATCCAAGTGTGTCGTATTATTCTATAGGATCCTTTAGACAATCCGTTTTCTCCACATGAAAGTAACAAGTAACGACAGATATCACACAAAAGTCTTGGAGTAAAATGTGTAAATATTTTAGTTTGAAATGTGGTGGAATGAAAGTATAAAGTATCCCATAATGGAAACACTTGAGTAAAGTCCACATACTTTAAAAAGGTACTTAAGTACAGTAACGAATGACATGTACTTAATTACTGTCCACCACAAACCTGGATAAACAAGTTGTGGAGTAACCTGTTATTGAGTCAATGGGGAAATAGTGAAATTAGGTATTGCCTAGCTTTATTAAAGCAATAAAGTATCCAGATTTGGCGTTCTTTGTTTACTTGGGTCTCCTTTATGTGGCATTACATTTTGGAGAAAGAACTAATCCATAAAGCATAAAGTGGGATAAGGGCAATACTTTTACACAGGACTGTATGTCCAAACAAAGTTTTCTGATAGCATTGTGAAGAAGTAAATGATTGTATTTACAATTTAGTGAAGTTATTGAATCCAACTTTTTTTTTTTTACATTGATTGGAGTTTACAATAACTTTCTAAAGTAACTACCGCTGTTTTCAACCAATGGGAACGGGTTTGCTGGTTCTAAGTTTGATTCGCGCAATGTTCTATGGGCATTGTGTTGTAACCTACAATGAATGAACCATTTCATTGCCGGTGGTCGGAAAAATGTGAATTTCACTTACATTGATCCTATGATCCAAACTTGTTCAATATACTTACTTAATTTAGCCTAAACAACAACATATTGTTTAAGAAAATCGGTGAAGTATCCCTTTATCTGGTTTAGCATAATACATAAGAAAAGGTCATCGTGTCAATGGCCAATATCGTCGTTGCCCCTTAGATACATGTTAGTATAATAAAGTAAAGTAGAAGTTAACCTCGTAATACAGTGGGCCACAGGTTGAAAAGGTCAGTGGAAGGTAGACATGCTTTCAATAAAGGATGAGATTTGACATTCTCTGATTAAACAGGGCAGTCTGGGCTGGTAGAACTCTATTGTAGGCGTGGCTGCATAGCTTCTTACAATGGCAATGAACAGCTGTTGTTTAATCACTGCATACCTGATAGCATACACACCATTAACCATGATCAGCCAAACTGATTACGAGAGCAAGACCTTAAGAAAAGTTAACATGTCAACTTCCTCTGTCATGTTTTACAAAACTGGAATATTACCGGATTATGTAAAACCATGCTTGTCATCTTGATCTGTCAAACATTTTACAGTAAGGTCAAATTAGATAGAATATCACTTTTGTTTGAGGTTTGAACATAGGGCATACTGATTTTTTTGCACCATACCATCTCTTTTTCCTCCTCTCATACTGTATACCTTTCCTGTTGATTTCACCCTTGAACCCTTTCGAGATGCTCAACACCATTCTCCTGAAACACAAATATCACAAAGCCTGTAAGGATACTTAATAAACATTAAGGTCTGAGTAGACATACTTATCCACATTTGCAGATATCAAAAAGGCTCTTAGTCTGCAACAGTTTTTATGATGTGTCCATTTGGGAGGGTAATGGTGGAGAGGGGGATTGTCAAAAGAAGTTATAGGGGTCGTAGGTGACCCTTCAACGAAGAAGAAAACTGGAAACTTACAAGAATATTTATTGACTCAACTGGTAAACTTGGCATCATGTGAAATGCACCACGTGAGTGCTTAAATAGGTGCTAAGCATTTTCTTTTTTGTATGAATTGTGGATCAAAGCACTTTACAAAATTAACAACAAAAATAAGTACAGAACTATATAAACAGTATAAAGACCTATAACCTATAAATACATTGTAAATTAAACATGGTGGAAAGCACAAATGATCTCATCGAATTATTTTATCAGATATGGACAAGCTTACAACAAAGGTATTGCCCATTTGGTCGACATATTCCTTATAACATATTGAACACATGAAATAACTATTTTATATATATATATATATATATATATATATATTTTTACATAGAAAATCAGATTTTTCAATGCTTTAACAAATATTATATTTTAAATGCTATATCTAATATGTTACCCATAGGAACCCTTCTAAAACCATCAGTCTGTATTTACCAAGATAACAAATGTCTCTTTTATAACACCAAACATAGCAACAACATTACCAGATAGGGATCTTTAGGGATACGGTCCTTGAGACAGTTCTTATTCTAAACTGGATGACCCCTGTTCTCCAAGGGTGATATCGAAGCAAAATACAGGCTGGATATCATAAGCTTACTTTCTATCCTAATGAAAACAATGTTTAATGAAAGAATAACTGCATAGCTGAAAACTTGTAGGGATAGCAAAATAAAAGGTATATTACGCAAACAGAAAAAACTATATTAAAGGGTCCATATTGTTACAGAGAATATGACCTAATGAAAACAAGCTCTCCTTTAGGTTCACATGGTTACATACATGGAATGGAATGAACTTACACTTTATAAATATACATGAAAGCTTAAGGAAAATAACGTTATTCTACAGATAGGGGACACATATCTCATTCCTGGCTTTTACTGTGAGTTGAGTATCCATCATAGGCACTTTCTACTTTAAAACTATATAATGATACCTACTTTCAGTCATTGCTATTAACCTATCTCAATAATTAACTATTTATTATAGCTTTCCTCAATGATTTATAACTGAGCAGTATTTTGTCTTACATTGCATCTACAGCTAAACTGTGTTAAGTATTGTAAGCACATTTTTGTTTTAGTAGGCCTGTTTATTTAAGCATGGTTTGTTTGGCTATTTTTGGCTAGTTTGTAAAATAAGCAAGAAAAAACACAATAGGCTACAAAATTTGAATTTGGGTCCACAATTTGCCAAAAATAAATAAATCACAGATGTGAAATAACATTCAATTAATTGAACATTAGTGTCTTTTCTTCCAAACAATAGGAGCTTCTATCCATCAGTTGTACATCTGAATAGAAGGAAACTTCTGGTTGAAAGTTTTTCTTTTTCTTTCAACACCACCAGAAAGCAGGGCCTTGCTACGGTCAACCTGTGCACAATGACTATATCAAGCAACATGTTCTCCACTGCACTCTACTGGATTTGGTTAACTGAAATTACTAAATTTAACCTCTTGACTTGGCCAAAATAACAACAGGAGACAGAAGAGATGGATTTAAGTTACTGCTGTACCACACATTTGTTTTATTTGATTTCAGACAGCAAAACCTTACGTCATATCCCTCTTCTTACCTTTGGCTCACGATCTGCAGTAGGTCTACCTCCTGTATTCAACGCATTTCTGCATTTAGCCAACGGAACCTCAGCTTGAATGAGGATAAAAGGTAAAAGAAAACATGGGTTATTGTTATTATTATAGGACGCGGTAGCACTCACAAACCTGGGTGGCATAACAAATCCCTGCAGAATCACAATCACACAATCAAAATTTCATGGTTAACCCTTTACTGTATGAGTTATGAATGAACCATGGAATCACATTCTCTGCGTTTTATCTTACTAATGACCTACTTGACATTTTATTGCATTGCGATGTCATATAGACTCTATAGACTCTTTCTTCAACAATAAATAACAGATAAGTCTTTCTTCGGTGTCCCAAACTTTATAATAAGCTTCCATTTTGATCAGCTAGTTAATCTTCATAAAGTTGGTAGCTTACAATGATACATACTATTTAAAAGATATCTCAGCCTTAGCAAAACGTTGACAAATTCTAAATTAACTTCTACCTGATGGTCTATCATGGTTATTTCAATTATTATTTGAAGCTTTGCATTAAATAGGCCTTAGTAAATAGTTTGAAATTATGAAACCAATTCATAACTTGGATGCTTCGATTAAGTAAAGGTCTGTTTAAATTCTTTATCTATTAATGATCACTGATAAATACCAACTAATCTGGAAACATTTGATAACTTTACTGACTATGATCAGTGCAATTTTAACTTATGGTTGTAACTTTTTGCACAGTTCACATTATTCAGACTACGTCTAGAATAGGTGGCTTTTTTCATTGCATTCCAAACCCAAATTCCCAAGACCACTAATGAAATAACAGTATAATGTATTGATTTGAAGCATCTCTATGGAAAATCCTGTTTAATTTAAGATTTCAAGAGATTGTATGTGACATAACACTGGGCTGTCTGTACCTGTTGGCCTCTCCTTCAAGCCTACATTGTGTTTTAACTTCCCTAAGGACTCACTACAGTATTCTCATGCAAACCTTTCATGTCTTCTACTGTAATGACTGGTTTTATGATCCTCCAGACAAATAATATGTAAGAGTTACTCTTTATGCCATTTATCAGTCTAAAATAATTAGTATTCATGTATTCATGATCTACTACTAGCTTATATAATAAATGCATTTCAGTTACGCAGCCTGTTCAAACATTGTTACGATCATATCTGCAGCCATGTTTGCTGTTTACAATGTGAAGCGTCGTTGGGTTTTAGAAATGTGCCATTTTGATACAATTTAGGTATTATTAATATTACTATGTATTAATTCATAAATATGTCAGTGTTTTAATTATCTGATAATACTTTTTTTCTAAACATGTCCCTGAACGTGAATGTTTCATACAGGAACGTAATAAAATCTACCCAGGATTTTGCAAATGTATTAGTTTGAAGAGTGATGTTAACAGTCCTGTGCATGTCATCAACTTACAAAAAAAGTGCATTTTTTATCTTTAGGCATACCTTTAAATATTAGTACAGACATGTACTATTCCTATAAGTTGTCAGCTAAGTATTATTAATAAAATATATTTGTAGAACAGGGGACAAAAGTGCCTCCAGCAGGTGATACATAACCCACTGATGTTAACTGCCTCAGCAGTTTCCAGGATGCACACTGGAATCCCATAGGAATGCACCTATGAATGAATATGCCTCAGGTTAGGTGAAGCACATGCCAAGAGACCGATATTTCACAGCTATTAGCATTGCCATCATGTGAACATAATCAAAACAATTAGGATTCGATAAGAAAGTGGTAGTAGTTATTTCGGTCCTTAAAGCAACTATGGGCAACTTTTTTTTATATCAACGTATCAATAATTTTTTTCTGATAGCACATTGTAATGTCTATGGGAGAATGAAAAAATTGCGGTTAATATCAGTCCTCTTGAAGTCTCAATATCTCAATACAACTTTTGTCTGCCACTGAGTACGATCGCCAGCAAAACTGTGACGAACTGCTTTATGGCACAAGGAAGTGTGTCACTAAATCAGGAAGAGATGCCCATACTTGGAGAATAGTCGTTGATTGTGCTAGCGATATGCAGCGACAGCGAGCATCCTGCACATCTTCTTTGCGACGGTTAGGGAAAATAATTACACCAAGCAAATGATAGGGGTAGCCAAAATCATCTCCAGATAAACTGCCTTTAGTAACTTTAAAGCAACTATAGGCAACTTTTTTATATTAACGGATTATCAATACACTTCGTCTGATAGCACATTGTTATGTCTGTGGGAGAATGAAAAAATGACGGTTCAGATCAATCCTCTTGAAGTCTCAAAATCCTCTCCAACAGATAAACTGCTTCCAGTAACTTTAAAGTAAATACTTAAAAACACAAGCATGCTACAGCAATTTGGCCTTGATTTAAAAAATAACCTCTAATCAGGACAAATAACACAACATACATTTTGTTTCTTGCTTTTAAAGTCCTGTAAAATCAAAAACAAGTTTGTACATTGTGCAAGGTCATACAGTACACGTCATAGAGCCAAATATATAATTGTATATAACTGTGTCCAGTAAAGTAAGTAATAGCTATATAAAATAAATTCAATAAAGAGCGTTCTGGAAGATGAAGAGTTTCACTGAAATAGTAAGAATTGGCAACTTACTTGGCAACTGTGGATATCGTTATTGTAAGACATTAAAAAAACTGTTTATAAACTCACATTTGAAAACAATGTAACTTAAAAACGTAAAAATTTAAATAATTGGCTTAAGCAAAAGCTTTTATCAAAGTATTTTATAGTGATTTAGAGAAGATCCTTTCCCCTGACAAATTGAGTGTTCTCACCTGTCTTGTCATCGTTCCTGATTTCACCTGTGTATTTACCTCCCTTGTCCCAGTCATTTGTTCCATTATTGTCTTGTGTGCAGACTGTTAACTACCAGAGAGTAAACCAGTCTTTCTCTACCAAGAAGCTAGTTTTTTGTTTTTTCTCTAGTTAAGACTCTGTTTTTTTTAGTTATTCCATATTCTGCAAGTCAGCTCCAGCCAAACAATCTGACAGAGATTTAATAAACTGATTAAAATATTTTAATTTCAAATGTTGACAGTGATATCTTGTTAACTGACATTTCAAAATACACAGGATACATGTTATAATGTCCATTTTGCCATACTCCCAGATGAGCACTTCAAAACCATATTTAGAATGGATTTTGGTTGAGAGCATATATGTCGTTGGTGTTTTCAAGTGGGCACCCTCTAGTTCTATACCAGACGTTTCGTTGTTTTGAGCGACACCTCCAGAAGGTGAGGTCCAATGACGTCTCATAGCCACCCCTCTATATCTTCTCTCGGCACGGCCAGATACTCAAAATTAATACGGATACAGATATTCAACATTTGATAACAGTTAGAGCATGTTCGTAGCTTGTAATTACGCTCCGTCACTGCAGGCTCTGATCATTCAACAACAGTTACGTAAGTGTAAAACTACAGTCATCTCAATAATAAAGGCCACTACGCAATTCCAGACAGTCACGGACTATGTCTCTATGGCCAACTGCACTGCGCCATTACACCATTCACATGCTCAATGGTACCCATGCACACTCATCCTATCAGACATGTCATAAGGCAACAGTGCAACAGGTTTCTAGTTTAACCATTTACTACTGATTAGGGCTGATATAACAACCGCTTCTTGCGGCATATCTCCCTCTGTCATTAAACGATGGCCGGATGGTCATCAGGGGCATTCAATATCTACATCTCAACTGATCCAGCCGTGATTAGAACGCTCATTTTTTTTTCTTCTTCCGTGGTAATTTATTTCTTTTAAACTATCACACTTATGTAGACACGCAGTCGAATCAGCCGCTACAGCAATTTCACTGTGGAGACATGTTGTTGGGCAACTCCAGTAGCATGATTGTTAGTACCAATTCCTTCTTACGGAAGCATTGCCGTCTGAGAACTCTAGTTGCACAATAATTATTACTCATGTCATGTATTTATCCAGGGAGCTGTGCCATGGAGCAAAGTCCAATGGCACACTCATTGATACCCATTCACCCAGGGAGCCGTTCCATAGGGATATTACAATAGCAACATCCAGGCCGACAGAAAACTGTTTTCACATTCCCGAGGTATGCATGCTGAGTCGCTTAATATAACAGCTAATAGCAAAGAATAATAATAGCGTATTGATTAGTGTGTGTTGAAGCTTTACCTGAACTTGAAAAGTGTTTGAATTTAAAACAATATGCTTCTAGGTAGCTATAGGTCTAGTTGTTACTATGTTTAACTGTTATGTCCATTTGATAGCAATAGCAAAGCTTATAGCATTAATAAAAAAATGTAGGCCTATCCTATTTTAAATGTTCTAAAACATAACATATTCATGGTCTCATTTCTGATTTATTGTTAAGAGAGCCTCAAACAGGACAGCCTGCCCTATCCCATCCTTGAAGTGACCATCAGCACAGGTACCTCTTTATGTTATCACTCAGAGAGAGATAGAGCTCAAAATGCCACTTGTAGACATGATAGTATTTGAATGTCATTAGTCATAACCTTAAACTGTAGTTGTCCAGCAAAAACTGAAAAGTGAGATAAAGACTTGTAAAACAAACATACTGTTGTTTTGTGTGGCTTTCTCAGCTATGCCCCCCCCCCCCCCCCACCCCCCTTATAAACATGCAACATGTTCCATCTGCATTGGGACACAGACTGCCTCAGTGACTACAGAACTGTAGGCCTATTTATTTGTTCTAGATCATAAACAGGATGTAATGAAGCCTACATAATGCAGAACATTAGTTTTAAGCACTTACATTGTTCGTTATGTTGTGATATTGAATCCTTCTTGTTTCTCGCTGACCCAATGTGGCTAGATCAGTCTTGACAATAGGCTCCGGTCAACTCCAATAGCACGGGGTTGTATCACTCAAAAGTGGCGTAAAAAAATTCGCCGCATGTTAGACATAGGCGTACTGCAACGATATTGTCACATACTCGGCAACACTGACTGTCAATCAATCGGACGGTTTTCTTCACACGTGTCAGCAAGACTGGATCTTGGCGACTTGGCGCCGTCTTTGATTGACATCAGTTAGGTGTCAGTGTGTAGGCTAACTCAGGCCAGGCCTAAAAACTCAAAACAGCTCAAAAGTTTGAAAACTTCAAAGAAATTAATTTCTCTAGGCCTACATAATAGGCTCATAACATATTTCACAAAAAATATTCTACGTTTGTGTTTTTGGAGATTTTGGATCCTACTGCGCTGGCAGGCCCAGGCGCATAAGGCCTATGTCAATGGAGTGGATCGTCTCGGAGCAACAATTGCTGTAGTTCTTAGTTTGATAATGACCAAAAATCAAACATATGGCAGGCATTTGTACATGATTCTCCACCTGCTGGGTCCACGCTAAAATAGTACCATAGCCAATCTGCGCCCAAGGCGGCCAATCTATTCCACGTCATTGCATTATTTCCTGTAGACTATGTAGCCTACCATTATTATGTTTCAATATTTGTTATCTAATTTGTATCATCTGAATTCACGCAATTACATTTTTGGTCCTTTTCGTTCAATCAATGTTAGTCTCTCTCTAATTAGCAAATTATCTGATACCATTAGTTAGTGCACGGCAAAGACATATTTGTGGTGGCAGGTCTAGCATCGCGAGACTATGTTTATGGCGATTATCTTTTGATAAATGCTAAGTTTTACCCTTGTTTTCCTACATTTCAAGACTGAAATGACTACACTGATCCACGGCAGCACCAGTAGGCCAATAGGCCTATAGACCACTTTACTGTTTACTGTCAAGCTGTAGGATCAATAAAAAGGGAACATTATGACACATCGGCAAATGATTATCTGACTCTGTATTGTAGGCTATTACAGTATTATATGTAGTGATCTAATTTCAAACAGAAATCACATAAAATGCCTTACCTTTTCATCACAAGGGCTATAGCCTACCCCCTGCACCAAATGTTTAGCATGGGACAACCAACGGTTGCCTAAAGTTTAGCTTTAAATCTTTCTCAGCAAGGGGACAAATAAATAGACGTGCTTTTTGGATTTTCCATTAAAGCCTTTTCTGATGCCTATTGCACAAACAAACTTTAACTAGAGCAGGCAGTTAAGCCTCGAATGCTTGGGAAATCTAACCAGCCAAATTGAGTTAATTATGATTTAGTTATCATTACTTTCAGATTTTCAGTATTCACATCACATTTAGTAGCCTTTAATCACATACTGGATCCCTTGTTATCCCAACAAATGAACCTCTCTAAGTCTCAGTATACTGACACCAAACTGAGTAAAAACAATAAAAGCTCTACTTTATTTGAGATAGTTATTTTTGACACAATGATTCAATAGCCATAAACAAGACAGACAGACCAACACAACAGGACAAGACAACTGTTTAAGGCATATATTTACAGCTTGTTGAAAAAATCTCTAGAACTAACAAGACCATGCTCTCTCTACATCAAATCATTGTATTTTTACATACAGGCAGACACCGAGTGCATGCTCAAAATCAATGAAACAATTACCTGCAAAAATCAGTCCACAAATAAATGTATTAATTACAGGTTGTATGCATAATGGAAAAACATGATGCCCACTAAAAAGTAGATGATCCAATAATTTTCTGAAAAATGTCGGCCTTATTCCACCAAGGGCAAACAACTACAATTAAAACTCAAAAGTAATATTTGTTTAAGAGTTTAATTTAATGATGTAATCACATATTGTTACATATTTTGGAAAAGCCCCATCCCCTTTGGTTTATATAATTCAGTTCAACATTCACTAAGTGGCATGCTTGCTTGGTATCGGGACTAGGTTAGGTTAGGATAGACAAATGAGTAGAAACCATGGTCGCCGTGTCTGTGGAATGCACTTATAATAAATTGCCAAAAGCGTTTTTTTTTTTTTTTTTAAATAAATGCGGAAATGGAGCAAAGTTTTTGTTTAAAGTTATTTCAAATGAGGAAATGAAGTAATCTACTCCATACTCATATACATGTATGTATACACAAAGAGATACATACTTACAATAAATCCAGATATATGAACAAACCAGGTTTGCAATTTTTCTTTTTTGCAAACTTACGCACTCATTTTTTTGTCTTTCCGTAGAAACATAACACAGAGTAAACTATCAGCGATACAAAGAGGCTACATTCATACCGCAGGTAGAATCTACACCAGGAATGAGTCATTGGCATCTCCCTCAAGGAGTCCTGGTACCTGGAGTCCCAAATAAGACTTAGCCTTAGTCATACTCAGGGACATTTGGCACTCATTCATATTAGTTTATATCACAGTCATTAAGTTTGGCCAATACAACCTCTACATTAATCAACACATATCATTCTCAAACAAATTATCACACACAGACTCAACATTTCTAATGGTTTTCTCAAGAAAATATGAGGAATGAATGGATGAAAATGGATCGATACCAGTATCACACACCAGTGGTTAATACACATGCTCCCATTCAAAGGCAGATAAATAAAATATATTACAATTTAGTCAAAAACAGATAGATGTAATGTAAATACAACCCTCATTCAACTTGACAATGAAAGGCACAGTCAGCAATATTTCTAGATGCACATAAACTTACAAATGCCCGTTTGTATAAAAACCTACATTTTAAGATTACATTTTGGTAAACAATATTTCTGGAGCCGTACATAGCGGTTGGAGTAAAGTGTCTGTGATAATGTTCATGTATTTCATGTGAGGCTGACTCATGATCATTGATATTACCAAGCTCAACATGTACAATCACATCTAAGAAGAAATATCCTCATCGTTTTACCTTTGCATTTCCATTCGAGGCCTTATAGTAAAATATGCGTCAAGCATTAAATAAAAAATAAATAAAAAACATTATTGAAAATGTCAGGAAAATACAAAATGAACAGAAAAATGAAACATCTCCATTTTGTCTGTGGCTAAGTTGTCTACACCCACCAAAGAGCCCTCCTAAATCAAATACCACCTCAGTATGGGCTTCACATTAACCTATTCATTTAGTGATGGAAGGAAAGCACATCACATTATGCATTGATTACATAAGCGACAGTAAAATATTTCCACTATAAACTTGTATATAAACAGACATGAAATGACCAGTTATAAGCATGATTAATTTTCCTTTTGCACTTCATGTTAACTGATGATGTTTTACAAGCAACACTGTTGAGTTTGTGAACTGACTTTAGGAAGCAAATGTATGTAGTTTGATATTATATAGAAAGTAGTCACTGACTTTGGGCCTCTGAGAAACTTTTTTTCAATAATATTAATGGTCAAAACTTGCATTGCATGACATAAGTTTTAGATCTTTTTGGGGACACATCCATGGAACATCCCCCATTGTGGATTTGATGCTCCACAAGAAGAAAGAAAATCTATGAAACTTGGCAACGGTCACTATGGCACCACTGTATCTAGGTATACACATAAGCATTATTAGACAATCAAGTAAACAAACAAATAATTTCTTATTTCTAAGACTTTATGAAAGTGCTGCTTTTGGATGCTAATTCACAGAAAGGGGATCAAATATTATAAGCTTGCAGCTCTGTAAGAAAGTATTGAAATTTCACACAGTCTGTTGCAAAATCTATATAAACAGAACTTAATTTGATCATTATTGCAAAAATGTAAACAACTTTTTAATTGTTTCAATATAACGTGTCTACAAATAGATATACCTATATACATCTAGCAAAACTATCTCCAATTCAAATTAGTAGTTAATATGACCACTTGAGATGAGGATTATAATATGGGAATCTGTGCTTCAGATACTTCCGTTACTACATGAACCAGTCAAATGAAAACAAGACTTGATGAACAGAATCATCCAAACACAGAACTGTAACGTCAATTGGAACTGACTGAGATGCAGGGACCATAAAATAAATACAGCAATGCTAGTTACCAAACAACAACATAGCAAATAGTTCTGCATAGCCTCTCAAACACAGCACTTTTTTTCTACAAGGATTTTTTTCTTTTAACGTGACCAAGCAGCTTACACACGGTAATATCTATAGCAGCATAAAACCACTGGACTTGTGATTACTGGACAAACAGTTTACTATTCTTTTGTCTCGTTTCAATATGGCTGTCAATATGGATGAGGTGCAATGTGTAATTCTTGCCCTTTCACATAACCCTTACCTAAAGTTGAAAGTTGAATTCAGAAGGACGCGTGCACTCGGTTACTCTGTGTCTGACCTCCAGTCTCATTCATAATGTCGCATCTGAGTCTCATAGCCTTGGTGTTTTTCTACATATCCTAATGGCACATTTTGATTTTAGTTATCATGTTCATACAGTTAGCAGTAAAGTTTTGGCACTTCAAATGTAAATACAGTCTCTCTTTTTCAACAGAAGTACAATCATAACAGTAATACTCCGGTATCCAGTGGTAATGTAAGGTGAAACTTTGGTCTCCAAATTACCGACAGGATTACAAAAAGCTGGTCATCACATTTTAAACAAAGCAACAATAGACAGCTATTTTAATTAATAAATAAATAAATAAATAAATAAATAAATAAAATAACTCGATAAATATAATCTTTGAAATGTTCACTTCGTGACATTCAACATACCAATATATTCCCCTTAAAATAGATCTCTGTCTCAGATATTATCAACCTGAGATCTAATTAAATACATGATTTAATGTGCAGATATATAGCTTTATACCACCCTTGGGATTATGTATTCTCAGAAACACTTGGTCACACTTGGTCTTGGATAACAATGTTCGTAAAATTGTTGGCCCAGTATAATTTCAAATATGGACTTTTAAAGTACCCTTTCAACATTACCATGCAAAGTTTAACCACAATGCAAGCACTTACAGCATATCACTGATCCTGAAAAAAAAAATTCTTAAGTGGTGACCAAACAAATCGAATATAGGCTACTGTGCAGGAAACCTCGATCTTGCCAAGGCTGTCCACCAAACATACCCCTCTCACAAGAAACTCCAGCAGAAATATCATACAAATAACAGAATTTTCAGTGGCCGTTGTTTGACCCAAAGATTAGAAGTTAATAACCATGGTCCAAAACCTAACAATAGTAAACCTTAAATGGATTTCCAGAGGAATGATATGCTGAAGGCAGTGATCCGAAACGGCTTCTTATTTCTGCATTATAATGAAGAATGGAAGCAGAGGATCTAGTTTAAATCCATGTATCCTAGCCTGCCAATCCTGCTAGATTGACCATTTTAAACCAACAATTTATCCTAATTCTTGTTGATAAAAGCATGCAAGTATTAATTTCTGTTAAGATGGGTACTTCCTTTTCTGGAATAGAACTACAACATCCTTGACATCCTTTTACAATTACACAGGATCATGTGCAAAACTGATCTACATTAATTCCTGAGGGCGGATAGTTACAAAATGAACTGTCCTTCCTCTGAGCCAGAGCTGTAAAATTAAATGTACGTTGAAGCATAGACATCGGTCAATTTGAAGAAAACTTTGTTCATCATTTTCTATTGCCAAATTTACTTTATGAGAATGGATGTAGCGCTTTATATTTCCTAAACTTGATATGCCTTAAAAGGTACTCCATGTTGGCTAATTTATAGGGAAACTTAAAAGCAGAATCAGAAAAAAAATCAATTAACTGTTTGGCCAAAGGTTTACTGACAAATACCTAACCATACCCACTCCTCACTAAAACAGTAATATCCAATCTGAATCACAACTGAGGCCTGATTCAAACCAATGTAAAAGGTGAAGGACTCAACCTTAAACCCGTCCAAAGATTTGCCTTACACCACACCATTAATATGCAACTCTAAACTATGCCAAAAAACTCCTGAAAAACTCCTCAGGTCAATCAATTACTCGCATATGAACAGATTAGCATATTAGTGTTGTCAATTTTCTAATTAGGTACCTGTATATTAGCCAGCCGATGTGCCAAATGAGTGGGTGACAGTGAAGGGTCCAGTGTGCTGAGATAAGGATAAAGCCTGTCCTACCAAGCTCTCCATCCTTACTTTTACCCCATTCCTTCTTTTCGCTGTCTTGGTCTTTCGTCACCAACTATACCTTCTAAAGAGGCAGGTCTGTGCTGTTGTGACGGGTCTTTCTGGAGGTGCCATCATCCCTAGGTAGAGCTTTCTGCAGGTTTGACATTGCTGTTGTCTTCTTTAGGTCAATGACTGCGTAGAACTCACTCCGTCGGGGCGCTTGTGGGCCACACTTAAGGGGTGGTAGGCGTTGGTGCTGTGGCTGGGACTGGGACTGGGCACCTCCACTGTTAAGGGCCTGGCATGGTTGCTCCCCATCTAAGTCCACCTGGATGTAGTTCAGCTGGCGCGACGGAGGCATAGGGCCATGCTCAAAGCTTCCCACCCCACCCCCTGACCGTTGGCGGAAATCAAAGCTGAAGATTCGCCCTCCTCTGTCAGATTGGCATGACTGGGGATGTGGAGGGCATGCATGTCGGTGTCGTGGGGGTTGCACCTGCTCTGTGTTGACATAGTTCTGCAGGGCATCACGGTGGATCCCCCGGCCATCTTGGTGGTAGCCATTTGGTGTACCGGGCCCTTCAGAGAACTCATACTCATCAAAGTCTTCCTCCTCTTCCTCATACTCTTCATCGTCCTGCTCGTCATCCTCCTCGTCCTGCTCTTCGTCACGATGCAATGCACTATACTCCCAAACGGGGGGCAAGGAGGGCAGATTCTCATAGTTGAGCAGTGCTGTCCGTCGGTGACCTCCCCCTGCACCTCGCTCACAGGGGTATCCCTGCAGGGGGAGAGAGGAGGGGCCGTGGGAGTGTGGCTGGGAGAGGGGGAGGGAGTGGTTGTGGCTGTCACCGGTACTGCTGCTGCTGCTTGAGCCAACAGACTGGGAAACGCTGCTGGGGCTCAGTCTCAGCCTGCGTCCCCCTCTTAGGCCGTTGATATTCTCATAGGTGAGCTGGCTGCCTTGGCAGCCTTCCTGGTGCTCGTGGCCCGGGTGTCGGTGCATGAGGTGGTGGTAGTGATGGTAGGAATGAGAGTTGCACATATGCAATGGGGGCTCGTCGCCTTCGGTCTCTGAGCCTGTTGCTCCCTCTACAGGCCGAAGACTGTGAGAATTGTGTCCGTGCCTCTCCCTCTCTCTCTCCCGCTCCAGTAAGTGGCGCTGTGCTGGAGTGGGACCCAGCATGAACTTGACCTCCTGGGAGGAGGGCTGTAAAAACACCTGGGGATCTTTACGCTCCTCTAGAGGACAGCAGTGCATGCTAGGCTGCCCACCTCCTTGGCCCCCAACAGGCATTGCTCCTCGCGTAGTCTCAGGAAAGGAGCTGGGCCGCACCTCAGGTAGGGAGTGCACACAGTGTCGGCTGGAGAGGTCCCCTTCCACACTTACAGTATTTACATAAGTATGGGCCTACCAGGAAAGAGAAAGGATAGGATGTTATGTTTGCACCTTATGTAAGTAACAGTTACAGAAAAAGTGCTAAAGATAAACTGTACCCCAATCTGTTGAATTAAAAGGACTGGATGGGCATTCACTCCTACCTGGTCCTCCATGAGGCTGTGGCTATGTTCTTCAGCAAGAGATGGTTGGGAAGAGTCCGCTCTCATAGGATACCCAGGGTATCCATTAGGAAAACCCTGGACAGGGAATGCTGGAGCTGCAAGCATGGAAAAATGGCAAAAAAGAATAAGGCATGAGCCATTCAGTCTGCACATTATACGACCTATCATAAAAAAATGTTTTATGTATATTGTGGTAGCCAAGGTATATGCACGATGTTTAACTGTGTTTCATGATTGTGTGTGTGTTTTAAATTGTGTAGCTGGCTCACTGTTGGGAGTCTGTGGAGTGCGAGGCATATCCATCTCCGGAGTGTGACCACCGTGGGTCATTAACATAGGCTCCTCAACCACGTTAATGCTATTGCACTGCATTAGCTCTTGAAGCAGATTAAAGATCTCTTCTGCCCTAGAACACTTGAATGCAAAAATTCCTGAAAACAAAAAGTGTTTTTTCAGTGCAAAAACTAACTGATAATTCATACGATGTCAACTCTTACATACATAAACATCCAGTACATTATCCCTACTCCAGCCGTAAGCTAAGTTTGACTTAGTATTTGAATTAGCAGCGTCGTAGTGTAAAAACAAAGAAAGCCCTGTCTTTATACTGTGTGCAATGTCAAACAACTTTACAGCTCGAATGAGAATCTATCATCACAGATTTGTTAGATTGTTTGGGAGGTTTATATGTTTAAATACAAAATCCAGCTATCCAGTTGCTATGCATTACGTTCCTCCTTTATCAGGCATGAAACACATTTTTGGCATTGATTGGTTCTAAAATATAACAAACACTATACATCACTGTATTTGACAAAATGTTTTCAGAGGAAAAGGTGCGGCTGTAAACTAAGAACAATGATACTAACCCTGTCCAGTCTGACAGCGTCGACCACTCTCAAACGAGAAGAGGTTGGAGTCATAGCCATAGCGTCGCAGACAGAGATAGGGCCATCGGATGGCATCTCTCTTGCGTGTGTGTAGAATGAGCTCAGTTTGTGTGAGCTCCATGGTCCCAGAGCCCAGCTCATTGCCCTCATCATCTACGTTGGTGACCTGCCACAAGGAATACAGACACAAACCCAAAATAATATTACACACTCAAAAAAAGAACAAAAGCAGAGATTCAAGCATGCATTTAAATTTTTCTAATTGTTGCGCTTTGCAAATACAGATCAATCACAGTCAACATGGCCCAAGATAGTATGGGTTTGAGAGAACCTTAAATTTGGTGAGATGGTTGTCTCTGATGGGGTCTCTGTATAGACAGCTCCAACAGCTCCCCATAGCTTCAGCAATCCAGCTGAAACCTACACAAGGTATAGGCATACATTTAGGCCTACATAATTCAAAGGCATGAAATATCCAACAAATGTTTATGGGGAGAAAATGTAGGTTATTATTTCATACACAGTCACACTATAACAAAAACAAATTCATACCTAGTCCAGGCCATCAGAGGAATGGGATCAGGCCTCAATCCCAGAATACTCTACTGGGTGTCTCTGTGAAAGCGATTTGATGGAATAACATTTCAAGGGAAGCCTAATTTTCTCTCTCCTAAAGGAGAAGAGGGTGTCAGGTTAACTGTCTGAATTAATAGAAGACATCAGCAGTGCATTTACTAAAATAAATATTTGCTTTGCACAGCAAATTATATTTTGCGTTTGAAAATGTCAGGTTTAAATTTGATATTAAAATTAAAAAACAGATTTTTCCATTTGTTCAGTATGAATTGACAAGCAGAGGTTTTCATTTGCATACGTTTTGGATCATTATAAGAACAAAATGTGTTCAGGCCTAGCATAATATCTGGTGCTTTAGGAAGCAAAAAGTCGGGCTGTTTGTATCAAAGTGAACGCACATAAAACTGTAGAAAACAAAAAGGCTACAGTCTACACATTGGATTTCGAAGGCAGGCCAATTTATGATTAATAGATATCTGCTCACACAAAGGAAAACATATTTACAACATTAGACTGCGAAAAAAACGCCCGATGATATGAACCGGGTATTATTAATGTTCGGTGCACGGCACAGCACAGGTTTGATGCAATGAAACGAGATAGTTATTTTGCCATAATAACACATCGGCATAATGTTAATTTACCTATGCCAATTTGGATACATTAACGCAAACAATCCCCAATCAAAACGGATTATTAATGATAAAGTGGTGATTTGCTACTCACATGTTTGCCACGAATTGTTATAGCTCAACATACGAAACAAGACTGCAAATTATCGGCTGCTGCTGCTGCTGCTGCTGCTGCTGCTACTACTGATAGTTAACACAGCATAAATGTATACTGTTATTGCTTTTGGCACTTGCTCAGCACAGACGCCAAATACAGAACTGTGGTAAATAGCAACAAACTGTTGTTATTTTTCTCTTTTAACGCCCCCCTACTGCAGCACGGGCCTCTCTATGACATTCCCCAACCACTGGGGTGAGAGTTCACAGTCAGCCAACGAGGTTTGGAGCGACAAGAAGGTACGATATGCTGGAGGACCGATGTGGAAGGTGTGATTGATTGCAGTTAAAGGTATGAGCACCTAGATGGACCAATTAATCCCACCATGATTATGAACAGTGTAGCATAGAAGATTCACTTATCCTTCACTGGTTCCTATGATTAAATTATAAGCGTTGTTTTATTTTAATTGAACTGTCTTAAGACAATTGTAGTCCTTTCCACACTGCATAATATTGCTTATTTGGTGTATTGCCGTCAGCTCTGGCCTAAATGCGGGAAGCAAAAGAAATTGAGCTGAAATACTTCAAACACAACATAAACATACAATTTGTAATACATCCAGCACATAGCTCAATCGAGTTTGTTTATGTTTGTGCAACTGACTTTTTTTCTAATTTGATTATGACAGAATGCATGCTCATAAAGAGGGAAATGTCTCGGAGACAGTTTTTTGGGGCTCGAACAGAAACGTTACCACTAAAGCACAGACAGTTGTACTCGTACCCACGGATCTGCTCGTACCGTATTTGCAAGACACGTTGGTAAAGTACGCGCAACATCTGCGGTAATGGGCGCAACATCTGCGGTAATGGGCGCAACATTGATTACAACCAACACGTGCTTTTTCTCGCATTAGTTTCTTCCTATTTCTAGTCAAAGAGATTTGTTGATGAGGGCAGTCAAAGCGACTCTTCAGAGCAGGATGATAAATGCACACGTATAGCTTGTATTTAAAGGTCTTCTGAAACGATTATCCGAGTGTCTACATTTTTTATAATTTTATTTAGTGGCTTTAGTTTTGGGTGATATTTAACTGAAATTATAACTTCCTGGACTATTTTCTATCTCTTCTGGACATGCCGTCATGGTTGTTCAGGTTATTATGAAAAGACCTGCACCTCTGGGAGTGTCTATTTGAACACCGCCCAGAGTCATAAGGAAACTGTTTCAGGATTGGTTAAAAAAGCTGTTTGTACTACGAGGTTACATCATAAAAAATTATTTGCTTCTGGATCTTTTCAGGTGGGCACACATGTTATTATGATTTGGACAATGTCTATAATATGATGATAGGTGCAGTGACTTATCGAATTTATTTTGTTGTCAACCCAATTGGTGGGGCAAGTTAGGCTACAATTCGCACCTTTTAAATATCAGAGAAAGATAATTAGTAAAGATTAAACGCACGCTTCTCCCCAGCTTTAAGATATACGTTTCTCCCTTATGTAACCTAGCTTCTTAGACAATTACTTTGAACCTGTCTAGCCAGGTCAAGCCTACTGGTTACGTGTTGCGTATGCCGCATGTCACCTACGTTTCTTGTGACTTCTTGTGACACATTTCTTCGGTCACCCCCACATGCTTTGAATGTTGTTGTATTTTTTTTTAAAGGTTAATGTAGGCTATTGCAGTAAGACATAGGTAGGAGCCTATAGGAGGATCAAAGAATCCCATTATTTTGAACAGTGTAGCATAGAAGATTAACTTATCCGTCCCTGACTCCTATGATAAAATTATCTGTCGTTGCCGTATTTTAACTGTATTTTAATGTTATCTTAACGGTCTTGTAGTTCTACTCCACACTGCACGTTTTAAAATGGCTTATTTGGTTTCATGCCCTTTTCCTGTCGGCTCTGGCCAGAAAACAAAGCAGAAATCGAGCTAAAATACTAAGAACAAATTTATTCGGTCATTCCCTTCCAATCTTAACTTGCTTTTAATGTTTAAAAAAAATATTAATGTATATAGGCTATCATAATGACATGCAACTTCTCCGCCCAGACATGTGGCTGCATATGCTGGGATTCACGGCCCTGCCACATCTTGGAGGGCTGTATGGAGGGTACATCACACGCAAAGAGGTGAAGACCTGGTATCCCACAATTCAGAAACCATCGTGGCGGCCGCCCAATGCAGCATTTCCAGTGGTTTGGACGTGCTTGTACACTGGCATGGGGTAGGTTTAAATCTGTTTCTGAGCAGTCACAATCCATTTAGTTTTGGGGTTACATCAATATCTTATTTGAATGAAAACTGTACATTAAATGACTGGGTTAGCATTATTAATGTTTTGATCCATATTAACATTCCTACTCTTATTTTGGACTGTGACAGATATAGTTCTTACCTGGTGTGGAAAGAGCTGGGAGGTTTTACTGAAGATGCCTTGGTACCCTTGGGACTGTATGGGCTCCAGCTAGCTCTTAATTGGGCCTGGACTCCAATATTTTTTCGTGCACACAAGCTGAAACTGGTAAACTAAGATTTGTTTGTCAATTTAGATTGATTGAGGTAAAAAGTGCACAAAGCATTTGCTCTACACAAAGCGTGCTTTTTCCATTTTGATCACTTTAACA
Organism: Galaxias olidus; assembly: GCA_026901105.3. Taxonomy (NCBI): domain Eukaryota; kingdom Metazoa; phylum Chordata; class Actinopteri; order Galaxiiformes; family Galaxiidae; genus Galaxias; species Galaxias olidus. The sequence goes on along the minus strand of JAPMUY010000528.1, from coordinate 131,132 downwards.
AAAGCTCTTAATGAATGTATGACACATTTTATTGTTCCCTTTCAGGCCCTTATAGAGATTGTGATGCTGACCGGAACTGTTGGAGCTACAATGGTGTCATGGTACCCCATCAGCCGCACTGCCACCCTAATCATGGCACCCTACCTAGCATGGCTGTGCCTAGCCACCTCCCTTAACTACTGCATATGGAGAGATAACCCCAAGAAAAAAGAAGAGTAGGGCGGTGTGTTCTGTATGCTCTGCTAAGTAGGGAACCTTGCCAATGTAGCCTAAAACTTTGCACCATCTATTTCCAACTGATTGACAGCCTTATCAACACTTTTTCTTCTATTACTTTAATCCTGGCATTGCTATTAAACTAAACTTAATGAAATCTCGAAAAGGGAGTGTTACAGGGAAATACATTTATACAAATTATATATGGCCTTTTTCTTTCTCTATTTAATTATGTAACTACAAGGATTAAGTTCGCAAGGAGCAATACATCTTTTACACTATCTAGCTGAATTGTCTGTTCCGTACCATAATTGAAGTGTACACGTTTTCTGTATTTTCTAAAGCTTTTGTAGGTAGCTGTGAATAACAACATTCAATAAATAAATGTTATTACATTTTTGTATTTGTAGTTTTTGGCATATAGTGGAACACAAATGACACATGCCATGCAGAGCTTATGTAGCAGCTGGTAATAACCTCTGGTAATTTTATTATAATTATTATTATTATTGTTATTATTTTGTGTCCAGGTCCACCCAAAAACACACCCATGCAATCCCGCCTCAGTATACCTGTTGGTGGCGCTATAGCAGAAGTTCAAGGACTGAACAAATCATTAAAAATGGGCCATTAGGGCTAGAGGTCTAACACTTTCAGGACTTGTCCAGTGAGATTTACTTTACTACTTAACTTACATACATTGGCACCAATGACAAATTCTGTCACTGTTTTTTTTTTAAGCTGGTGGCCTGCCCAAAGTCCAAAACCATACATACAAATATTACCAAAATTATATGACATCATCTTCACTCTCAACATAAACCATCAAAAATATATCACTGCTATCTCCAAAACTGAGCCCACACCACATCATAATGTATTACTGAACAATACTATTTACATTGTCATATCTCACTGATTCATTAAACAATCCACGTTCAAAAATATATATAAAAAATCGAAGACTAATGCCATAAAGTATGTAAAATTTCAGAACTCTATCTTGAAAACTGATTTTTTTTAAACATCTGAGTTTAGTAGTTTTTTGGTTGGATAGGACACTTTGAAACAACTCCGAGACCGTAAAACTAAATTACACCAAAATCGCTGTATATCATCCTCAGATGGTCTACTTTCAAATCAATACCAAGCTTGTCGATACATTAATAACTGAGCTCACAGTGCATCAAAATGTGTTACTGTAAACAGTATGATATATTTCTATTTTTAACTGCTTCAATATTCGACCAATTTAAATCATACTTCTATCAAATACTGTATATTCCCATGCTTTCTGAAAGTTTTAAAAAAGATACATTAAACACTGTATTTTTTATAAATGTCAAGAGTTTACAATGATAATTTACTGTATTAGATAATTCTATAGACAGCAGGGGGCGATTTTCTTTTTATTGTTGCATACCATTTTTAAATCACTTTTAGTGTATGCTGGTGACCTTTTGGGGTTCCATCAAAATTAACAATTCAAAACATTTAAAACAAAATTACAAGAAACCCATTAAGACAGTACCTGAACAGTCTAATTTTGCTATCTCAAATGAACCCAGTGCATACCAACGTTTGGGCTGCCAACTTCTCTGAAAGACCGCGTGTGAGACAAGCGCAGTTGTGAAGGTTGTGCGCGTGCACAGCGGCAATAAATTTTGGAGCTCGGGATCGTCACCTTACGCAGAAGACATTTATTTGTATTTGTGCTTGAAGAAACAAGATTATTTACAGCCATTTTCCCAGTTTCTTAACTTAGTGTTGCCAACTTCTCAGAAAGCCTGTTCGTGAGAGGAGCACAGTTGTGTGAGCTGCAATTTATTTTGGAGTTCAGGGTTGTCACCTTATTTTTGACTAAGACTTTGACATAGTCTCAATAATACACCGGCTTTCAGTGTTTAATGCTATGAATTCCAGATTTGCCACAAAAGAATAGTATAAAGAATAATGCGCTTTTGGCAAAAGTATTTTCTTGGAAAAAGTGGAATGCATTCAAACATTTTAATGCAAGGAATTGCGTAATACCTTGAAGGCTATCTGGGTATCCTGCCATGTATGTATGAAATATATACCCATTATGTACTACATAATCATAAATAAATGTAGATTAAACCGTGAGAGGTGAGAACAAGCAGCTTTATTTTTGTTAGGAAAGAGGAATACAGTAGAGAACTACTGCAACTTTTCAGGCCCCTTTTCAGGCACTTCTTCTGCAGACTTGGAGGAGAATCGCTCCATAAGAGTTTTCCATAAGCCTTTTTTTTCCTCATCCATCTGCTGCATGCTCCCTGAGAAACAACAAAAATACCGTTTTACTTAACTCTTTGAACAACCTCAAATATTTAACAATTTAATAATAATAATCTGTACTCCAATCTGATTGCTCTGATCAGCTTTCACAGCACCCTTAACCCCCCTGCTCCTCCTTAGAACATATTTGCTTTATTTCACTATCAACCAACTGATTCACATACATTAATTCCTTGATTAGTTAACATGAATCTGGTTTTCCGAGGGTGGAATATCAAAGATGTGAGGAGGGTGAGGAGGTACAAACAAAAAAAAAACATTAAGAGTAAATTAGGGAAATTTAAGATTAACTACAGCTCACCTGTTGCTAAAAGCATTCTGCATTCTTCCACTGTGACCCCTGTAAAGCTGGTATCTTTTGTTCTGGGAAACTGACCAAGTGAGAGAAAAAAAGTGGATTAAGTATTTAAACAAATGTGTTCATATTCAATTACCTTGAAGTTGCCTACCTTAGCAATGTCTGTAGCTAGCTAAATAAACATCTAAAGTTTTTGCTTTAGACTTACCCTGTCTTTGTAAACGTTACTGTTAATACGGGCCAAACTCTCATACATTTGGTCACACTTCTCTGGATCAGAGATCTGTAAACATTCAAACATCAGCAAGGAAAACAGTCAATTAAAATAAAACATCAGTAACAGACTTCACTAAGGTCTGCCAATTAATTGCAAATTCTGCCATTTGTCTTTGAAAAACACCGAAACATTTATTTATCTCAAACTCATAATAATACTCTATCACACACAAAGGGCTTGCTCTGGAACCAAATAGATATATTCCTAGTAGTCATCATTTAATAATAAACACGAAGGTTGCTGGTCATGACATTTTGAGGCCCTTTTTGTATAATTATTTAATCAGTAGCATTTGAAAATAGATATTCTAGGGTTATAAAATCTCAAATCCATAAATGACTTACAGTTTACAACTTCCATTTTATAAATCAAAAAACTTTTGTTGTTGCAGCAAGCATAGGTAGAGGTAACGTTGCGAGTAGGTTTATTGTGAAGGTACTGATTCCTACATTTAAGTTAAACATGTCAGATATAAAATGTTATATATTTTTTTTAACTTTTTAACCATTTTATGTATGCTGATGACTTAGCTATTCTCTCTCCTAGCAGTGCTGGATTTCAACAGTTACTGATTGTATGTTCTGATTATGGGGTTAAACATGATGCTAAATACAATGCAAAAAAAAAGTGTTGCCTTGATATGTAGAGCAAAAGGAGATTAGGATCTTAACTTCCCTGTGTTTTACTTGGCAGAGCAGGAGTTATGTTGTTGTACTAAAACAAAATATTTGGGGCACTTCATTACTGATACATTGTATGATGCCGATGACATGTACAGGCAGTGCCGTATATTATATGCTCAAATTAACATCTTGGCTAGGAAATTCAATGTGTTCGGATCATGTCAAAATAAGTCTGTTACGTGCTTATTGCACTCCGCTGTATATTGCCAGTCTGTAGGTGAAGTTTAAAAGGACAAGCTTTCATAAGATTAGAGTTGCCTATAATGACTGTTTGAGGATTTTACTTAGAAAGCCTAGGTGGAGTGGTGCAAGTGTTTTGTTTTGTGAAGCAAGAATCTATTCTTTCCATGCTCTGTTAAGGAATTTGATGTACACATTTATATGTAGGCTGAATGATTCGCAGAACTCCATAATAAAGCTGCTGGTAGATCCTAAGCTCAGTGTAGTGCGGTATCAATCCCCTATGTGGAAGCATTGGTATCAATGTCTGTTGAAGGAGTAAGTGGTACTACTGATCTATGTATGTTATGTGACTCAGTTGTTTGTGTTGTTGTTTATGTTGTATGTTCTTCTAATGGACCCTGCTGTCTGGCAATAAAGATCAAATTAAATGAAAAAAATGTTATACAATGTTGATTGTGGGCATTCTAACGTCGTTAGCTGGCTAACCTTGAAAAAGCTCTCAAACTGAATGTACCACTACGTTTCAACTACCTGTGTATTTTCCCCTTCTCGAAAAGCATGAGCGACTCTCTGTCGTAGGAACGTTCCTAAATCACGTCCTTTCTTGGATTCATCTCGTGGCCATTCTTCACAGAGCTTCAAAAACCTACGATACCTTGTAGCGGCCATGTTTTGTTATGCTGCACTTTTAGCTTCTGATAAGAAACGCATGAAGCTTGAGCTATGTAGCGACCCTTATTTGTGTTTCATTCAAATCCTTCCTGGCTCTCTGCCTGGGATCAAGAAGATTCGGCACGCACGGAACATCCAAAATGAGTGGAGCGGGTAAAAAAGGTTCTACGGGACCATCAGGTGTTGTTGAATGGATCGGCGCTGCTTGTCATTTCGCCACCGATAGAAATGATTTTCGCAGGTGAGTTACAATCAACAATTTCGAGTTTGCCCACCCACGTTAGCCATTGGTTTGTTACTAGCCATTGAGCTAACTAAATCTGAGCCGTTACGTTAGCCAGTTTTTCCGTGCCAGTCTTGGTTTGCCCTTGGAAGATGCTTCAGTTTGTCAGTTTGACGTGCTTCTGTCGTGGTTTCTCAGCTTTACTTCTTAGTGCGATTGATACATGTATTGTCCAATCTCTAGGAATCTTCTAGTTAACTTGGGACTGTTTGCTGCAGGAGTATGGGTTGCAAGAAACCTATCAGATTTTGACCTAATGTCTCCTCAAGCTGTCGCATAGAAAACTGTTTCAGCCGGTGAGTTTAGTTTTATTATTTAGTTTTTATAGATATTACCATTTTCACAATCTCTTTCGAATGCTAAAATATTCTACCCTTTTTTAGGCTCATATGAACCAACGCCAAATGGAGTTAAATCGCAAAGTGAGACGGAATGTCACGAAAAAGTCATAATGTCTTTAAACCATGTTAAGATGTTTAATAAAGTTTTGTGTGAATTAGGTTTGTGTTGTTTCAAACATACTAATTCAATAACATGAGTCAACGTGGAACGAAATAATACATAATATGGGTGGAACTAAGGGATAAATCCACCTCTAGTCGGAAGACAACCACTGTGACCAAATCATTTGGAAATGCGTGAAGGACGAAGCAGTGGTGTGTTCACGTACACGAGAGAATTGCAGTTACTTACCTACTGATTTTGTAATGTATGAGTACAAATATGTCATTTAAAGATATATTTATAGCTGCTGCTCGCAAAAGTCTGGGTGTCGGAAAAAAATCCCTTTCCATGTGTCAATGTGTGGAAGTGGCATCTCAGGTCCTGGCTGTCAATTTAGGCCTGAAACCAGCATTTTTGTATGACCTGAACGCCGCAAATGCAGACCAGATGCAACAGTATTTAAATTTACTACAGTCTGCACAGCAAATTTCGGAATCGGTACTCGTTTTTGCTATAGATGGTAATTCACTTATTCTTAATCCAGCTGTCACTGTTACGAATTTAGAAAAACTTCTTAGTAGGAACTGTGTGGCTGTGATAAATGTATCTCAATCGCTTCAGCAGCCTTGCGTCGCAAATCTACACACTGGCGATTTGAAGACCATGATCGAAGCTTTGATTACTTTTCTGCAACCGTATATAGAATTGCCCAAAGCAGATGGACCTCTTTGTATGGAACACATGGACAAAAAATGGAATTTGTGCTCATTGTTTGGGATTTTGCTGGGTTATCCAGCTATCTATTGGTTTGACCAGAACAAAAGCTTTGAGAACTGCCTGGCAATGACACCATTAATGGTAACAAAAACGTATGTCAATTGGCAGGTAGATAAAGCACACAAATGTTGTCTACAGTCTTTTAGCATCCCTGAGTTACTACAGGCAGAAACCCAGCTGGTCATGGACGATTGGAACCTTCAGCTTCAGGAGAGATTTCAACAACAGACTGTGTTCTCTGAACTCATTATTAGCAGATTAACTGTTGCTTTGCCCTCAATTACTTTATAATTCTCCCATCAGTTTAACCAACTTCACTTATTTGTTACACATTTGTTCTCCGAAAGTAACTGTTTCATTTTAGTTTTTTTTTTTACACAGCTTTCTTTTTTTCTGAATTTGCAAGCACCTTTTATTCTAAAGACACAGCACCTTTGTTCATGTTTGAAATTATTGGCATACAAACGATTGATTGTAAAAGGATGGCGTAGGCTAGTTGGATATAATCACATTTGGTGATTGGTACTCCCCTTATTGCACTTAGTCCAAGCAGTATGATGTCATAACATTATACCAACTTTTTAACAGGACCATTAATGTGCATGACTATTGAGCATTTGTTTGCCCAATGTGAAAACAATAGTTCTAAATTAAGATGCAGGCAACACATTAAGCTTGGTTTTTTCAATTTATTTATACAGGGTTGTCTGACTGAGACAAGGCCTCTTTTGCAGCTGTGCCCAGTTTAGAAGGCAGTTTATGAAACATGAAATAAAACCAAATTACATTGCAACTATAGGACATTTTATTGAGGGAATTGCTATTCTGTTTAAACTACTCATAAACCTTGAAACAAGAGGAAGTATTATGCACCGTTTTTTTTATGTTGACAAATCACAAGCTATGAAACAGTTTCAACATTCATCTTAGTTGTTAATGCTTTATTTTCAACAGCTTGCTTCATGATGTCATATCCTATGATTTATAATATGACACTTTACACAAACATACTAAAAACTTCCCTTAATTCTGTTAAATTAGTATTACAATCAAATCAAAAATATAAACCGCTAATGCTTGCAAGTCAATTAGTCAACAAGTCATTTTGGCCGGGTATTTCTGCCTGGTAGACCTTGAGGTAGATAAAAAAAAAAACAGACTTAGGTCCTAAGGACAGGGTCAGAAGGACTCCATTACGGGAAAAACTTCCCCGCAGCGAGCGCTGACTCGTAGCTCTGCCAGATGGTCGGCCCTTGTTGGTCCAATGTTAAGGATAGCTACTGGTAATTTCTTATCACTAGCTGTCAACAGAAATCTGTATCCAGAATATACCTGGAAAATAAAAATATATTAATGATACTGTCATACACACAATATTATTCCTATGTTTCACATTGAAATATTTTGAAAGATAATATTTAATCATGTCTGACATGTCATTGATATCGAAATATGAAGAAAAAAAAAATTGCTCACACCTACTTGCAATGATGACCCAGCAACTAGCACAGCATCCGACTCAGCCAATCTTTCATGTACAAACTGTACAGTTTCTTTTTTTACAGTGTCTCCAAAAAATGTAACCTCTGGCTTAAGTATCCCTCCACAGTCCTTACAGGAGGGAACCCTGAAGTGGAGGACCTGTTCATCTTCCAGGAACACATCTCCGTCTGGTGCCACAGAACCTGCTTGTGCCACCCAGCCAGGGTTCAATAATCCAAATCTCTTCTGGAGCTCTTCTCTGGGTGAAATGGTACCACAGCCCAGGCACATTACTCTGAGCGGGCCAAAAATTGACAAGTCAATATAGCTCCTCAAACTTATTTGTTGTGGTTTGTATGCATTTTACTTATCTACCTGTGCGCACAGCCATGGAGTTCTGTAAGTCTTTGGTGACCTGCCTTGGAATGAAGCGCGTCGACATTTTGAGTGACCAACCAGTGCACCTTGCCTTTGTCCTCCCACTTCTTTAATGTTGCATGTGCAGAGTTTGGTTTATGGGCGGAAAATTGAGGCCATCCCACATAGTTCCTTGCCCAGTAGCGCTGACGGGACTTGGCGCTGCGAATGAATTCTGCATGTTGCATAGGACGTCTATCTGTACGTGCGTACAGGCCAACACCCTCTGACCGATAGTCGGGAATGCCGGACTCGGTAGAAAGTCCGGCACCACTGATTACAAAAATACGGTTTGCACGAGCCAGGAAAGCCTGCAGCTGCTCTAGTGAATGGGTATCTACTGTACTGCTAGGAGGGACAAAGCACAATCTGCCTGATGGAATTGTCATTGTCCTCTTCCCTGGAGCTGCACACAGAGCAAAAGGACGCCACGGCAGTCGCATCTGTAGGAGGCAAAAAAAAAAGTATAAATAAATAAATCCACCTGTACATTTGGACGTTAACGTTTGACCGCGGTAAAGATAGCATTACGTTTGATATTCAAATTCAGCGGCTATTAACTTTTTACTCCTATCGCACAACTGTTTCAAAGTAATTGCGTTTCCCTTATCCTGATTTGTGAACTTGTATTCTACAGTGTTTTCTTCATAATTAGCTTTTCTCCAAAATCGATGTTTTGTATTTAAAAGCATTATATTGACAACAGATATCAGACCAACTGTATCTTATTCAGAACGAAGGGCGGGAAGTGTACGTGTGTGTATTTGTGCGTTTGTGTGTGTGTGCGCGCGCGCGCTCGTGACGGTGGTGGTGTGGGGGTCTACCTGGTCTAACTGGACAACTATAACAACAGCTAGATTTGTTAATTTATCAACACATTAGAGGTGTTGATAAATTAGGGATAGGGTGAGAAGGGATAGGGATAAGGGATATCCTCCCTTAGGGATAGGGTGAGAAGTTCAGCCATTCGTGAGGGACTCGGCCTGCTTCTTTGCGTAGAAAGGAGCCAGTTGAGGTGGTTCGGGCATCTAGTAAGGATGCCACCTGGCCGCCTCCCTAGGGAGGTGTTCCAGGCACGTCCAGCTGGGCGGAGGCCGCGGGGCAGACCTAGGACCAGGTGGAGGGATTATATCTCCACACTGGCCTGGGAACGCCTTGGAATCCCCCAGTCAGAGCTGGTTAATGTGGCTCGGGAAAGGGAAGTTTGGGATGCCCTGCTTGAACTGCTACCTCCGCGACCCGACCCCGGACAAAGCGGATGACGATGATGATGATGATTAGAGGTTACATAAGATGTGTTTTTAGATTTGTGAAACTTCTACATTACATACTAGAGGTTTCACAAATCTAAAAATACATCTTATTTGACCTCTAGTATGTGTTGATAGATGTAGTCCATGTTTTACAAGTCTGGCTGCTATGGATGTCCAGCTAGACCAGGCCTTGTGTAGGCCTACTCCTAATAGGAAAACACACTTTTTCTATTTTGAATGTGTTTCACAAATAATGTAGAGGATTCACAAATCTAGAAACATATCTCATTTGACCTCTAGTATGTGTTGATAGATGTAGTCCATGTTTTACAAGTCTGGCTGCTATGGTTTTCCAGCTAGACCTGGTTTAGTGTACTCCTAATAGGAACAACATGCCTTTATCTACTTTGTTTGTGTTTCACAAATAATGGAGAGGTTTCACAAATTTAAGAACACATTTCATGTAATCTCTAGTATATGTTGATGAATTAACAAATCTAGCTGTTGTTATAGTTGTCCAGCTAGTCCAAGTTGACCCCACCACCGGCGCGCACGCACGCACACACACACACACACACACACACGCCCCGCCCTTATTTGTGAATTCATTCACAAATCGTTCTGAATAAGATACAGTTATAGTTGGTCTGATATCTCTACAATAGGTTATTGTCAATATAATGCGTTTTAAAATACAAAACATCGATTTTGGAGAAAAAGCTAATAATGAAGAAAACACTGTAGAATACAATTTCACAAATCAGGATAAGTGATACGTAATTACTTTGAAACATTTGTGCCATAGGAGTAAAATGTTATTAGCCGCTAAATTTGAATATCAAGCGAATATCAAACGTAATGCTATCTTTACCGCGGTAACGTTTGTATACAATTTGCCAAAGAAAACCAGTTACGATACATGGTCTAGTTTAACGCACCTGATACAATGACTTGACCTGATACAATGGTCCCTATATGCCTGTAGTACTAGCGGATTATTTCATTTACACATTTCATTTGGACAAACATTTTGTTCGAAACTGTAATAAGGGACAGTAAGGTTAGTGGCCTGCTTGCAAGCTAACTCGCTGCTAAGCTAGAAAAATTATTTGAATCGATATTATGAGCAGCGCAATGACATACAATATGGAAGCAGTAAAAACCACAGCTAAATAATAGTTTGAAGCTAACATACCTTACTATATGTGGATTACAGTGCTTGTCAAAATCCAAGTGGGCCAGTGAAATTACAACCGGAAGTACAGTACTTGTAGTCTGAAAGATAAAACAGCCAAGTGCCCCCCCCCCCCCACACACACACACACACACACACACACACACACACACACACACACACACACACACACACACACACACACACACACACACCAGTCGAGTACTGATATTTATTGAGAAAATCATACAAATTCTTTCTGAAGTATGATTTATTTTAAATAACATAAGACTTATATGTTTAATCAGTACTTGTTCTCTTAGCTAGTATGTGCTGCAGACATCCTGGTTGCAAAACTCCAAAATATCTGTAACGGGGAAACGCACATTTTGCAAGCATTATTCATTGTAATATAAGAGTTAGAAGAATATAAGTATTGAATGTATATGCATCAATATACTGAGACAAAGCATGACTTCCTACCAGAATGGCTGCAGTTGAAGACACTTTCTGTGTGTCTGTAAAACTCCTCCCCTAGTATACTGCGGTAGTCCAAGTGACTGGTGTAGACAAGGCACCGTGTTGCATCTTTGAAAAGCAGATCACTTTCTCCATATTGCTGAGACTGAAAGAGCTTGAACGCAGTATCATCGTTGGTGGCAAGAGTTTCCTACAAGGTGATGAATAAAAATGGTTCCTCCTCCATCAAAGACAACAGAACATGGTGGTGGATCACCCTAATTGTAATGTTAAATGCAGTATTCAACCAAACAATGCTCATAAAATTAACCAGAGGAGACCGGGTATCTGACCTGTGACTTCATGAGGAAGTCATATACACGGGCGGTGAGCACAGGCCGTGTCATGATGATATTGGGTGGAATAGCTCCTAAGTTACAGCTTTCCCACTCGGATAAAGGAGCCCGCCGACCATCTCCGCACAGTAGCTCAAAGTCCAAGGCCAGCCACCCATCTGACCAACCACTGGAATTCAGACCTGACACACATCAGATCCAAATAAAACATTGTTACAAAGGTATTGTGTTAGTGTTTTGTTTGTAAAGCCATGTTTATTTCCACGACAGATGTCATACAAGCTTGCCACTAAGTCACTAAAAAGGGACTTGCTCACTACTTTGCCATATGAAAAATTTGTCAAATTTGGAAAATCAAACTAATATTTCAAATATTTCTAGTGATGGGTGTTATTATTTGTCATTATGGTACTGCTCATGTTGTACCAGTAGCTGTGTCTAAGTCAGTGGGTTGTTAGCCTACTGAGTATGTTGGTTTCCAAATTGTGCTGCTCCAGAAAAGCCACATCTCCATAGCTCTTGCCACTGGAATCTCCAACCAGGCACCTGTAAGTCACCGGCAACCCGTTAAGACCATAATTCATAAGCACCCGTTCAATGTTTTAGGAAAGTTATAACACACCTCAATGCTCCCATATTGCCATAGTAGCGCTCATTGTGGTTATCTGCACAACGCTTAGTAGCAGCCTCTCCAGTGCCCCCCATACAAACTTTACAGAGATTACCCTGGGAGCCAGGAAGACAACCCTTCCAGAACACGTCATTATATACTAAGAGGAAACAGAGTAAAACAGACGTTTCCAGTAAGGCGGGGTTAGCAATACACCTCAATATACAGCCTCTTCCTGGGACTAATAGTACCTTGGTTTGGATCACAGGTGGCACTGCTGTTATGTTCGAGGCTTAGATTGTATCTGTATGGCAGCAGCCAGCCCGCTGGGCTGTACATGTGGCCATGGCAAGAACGCCGGTTTCCAAGGTTCCCAAAGAATATACTTCTGCTGGAGCGCTTAACAACGGCTACACCTACTACGGAGGGCAAGACTGCAGGGAACACAATGGGAGTTTTCAAATTATTGAACTAGGCTGGCCACGTATAAATGAATTGTTATATCGACACCGAATTACCTATATTTGTTCAGTTTAAATCCCCATATGACATTAAAACAGCGTGATGCAATATTATATATATATGTATATATATATATATATATATATATATATATATATATATATATATATATATATATATATATATATATATTTTACGGCTAAACTGAAAACATGAATGTGCGGGACATATAATTACTGCTGATGTGATCTCAACGACAGTTCAGAAAATATTTGCAACCAAAATATCACTTTCCTTTCGCTTATGTTTTATCTCACCATCTGTCTCCAAATGGGTTGCTCCTTCTGCAGAGCCACATATGTTCCCTAGGGGTAAAATAAACATAAGGGTAAACTACACTTACTATAATTATGTTTCTATTGTTTTCTTTTCAATTATAACAAAACAATATGCAACACATTAAGAATTCAGAAAGAGGATCTTGCCATACCATAATATTCTGTCATTACTGGTACAAGGCCACATTTGCCAGCAATGAAGGAATGAGTAGCATCCAGTGAGACAGCATCCACCTCATCTCTCTGTAAGAACATTTTAGTTTGAATCAGTTAAGTTGGTGTGTGTAAAAAATGTAAATGATTGAGTCCACTAACCTTGATTTTCTCCACACAGTCACCCATTGAGATACCTCTGACGCACACCAACGGGTCTGACTTTATACTGAAGGCCCATTGCTCACATTTCTTCTGCTCTGCGTAGCTAATACAGCACCAACGCACAACACTGTCCTCCAATGAGCTACCTACACGCGTGTGCACACAAAGACACAAACACACGTAGTCAGGCATGATCAAATGCCCACAGTCTTTCTGATTTTTCACATTAATAATCTAACTGTGAAACATGCACACACCCAGAGTGGGTAGGCACCTTCATGTCCAAGTCCCTTAAGCAGTGCCACATAATCCAACCCCAGCACCTGGCTGATGTCTTTGTCATCTGGAAGTATGACAAGTTTCTGTGTTGCATCCTTAAAAAGCAGATCACTATTCCCAAAGCCGGACGAGTTAAAGAGCTGAAAACGTTGTCTCTCTCTCCCCTCTCGGCCAAATGCCATCTGAGATAAAACACATACAAATTAACATGTACATTATTGACAGATATTGGGGTCAAGAAAGTAATTCGAATTATTTGAAAATCGCACACGGTGATAGGCTCCTACCTGTGCAGTAACTAGAAACTTGCGCGCTGTCTTGCGACAGTTCAGTCTGGTAACAATGCCCCCTCCTGGTCCACGTCCGAGATTGCAACTTTTATACTGGCTGAGAGGAGCATTAGTTCCATCTGTGCAAAGAAGCCTGTATTGTTCCCGCTCGCTCTCTAGTTGTGAAACAAAGAGGAGAAAAGGGTCGTTAGGAAAACAATTGTTAATCTCGATGATCAACTACGTCAAGGCAATTAAAAAAAAAAGGGTTTACCTTCAATACTTTCAAGAGCAATATGGTCCAGAAAAGCAACATCCCCTGCGCCAGTCTGTAGACATCTATGACAAATTTCTTAAAATTAAGTTGGAGATAATTGCAGGGATGCACATTTTTTGCAACTCTTAATGAATTATCCCTCCATCTGACCTGAGTGCCCCATGGTTGTTGTAAAATGGCTCGCTGTGGGAGGTCTCACAGTGATAGTTACGCTGCCGAATGTATGACTTCTCACCCATACATAGGGCACACAGATTGGGCGCCATGGAAGCTGCACCAGGAACACAGCTTGAACTGAAGAAGGCACTGACAGCTGTAAAAAAAATAGAGAAAAAAGCTAAAACTCTCCACATAAATGTTACCTGCTTCAATGCACTGACAATTCGACAGCATGTCTTCACACATCCACCTAGTGCCTAGCCCTGTTCTTGCTCCAACACAGGTCACTTCCTTCACCAACTCTGTATCCCCACTTCTGTCATTACCCTGGCTCAGGGGTTGCTCCTCTGCCCAGGTCAGGTAGTTACGGGAAAGCAGGAAGCCGATAGGGAGGCTCCAGCCAGCTGTCCAACGGGCCCCACTGTGGCAGCTCCTAAGGCCCTGTAAATATCGCACATCCAAGGTACGGTTTCTCACCACCGCCACCGACAGAATACAACCACCTGTGGTTTTCAGGGACAAAGTAGACATACAATGGCACAGCTTCCTCTAACGGTTAGATCATTAAATGGGAAAGCACAGATTGTTATCGAAATATTGTCTTACCATCAGTGTATATTTCATTGGCAATGGCAGTGAGACCAAACTGTTTCACAGCAGAGTAAACTTCTCCTGCATCAAGGGTCACCACGTCAGCACGATTTGCCTAAATGGGAGAATTTATTAATAACTTTAGGGGAAACCGGAGGCTCTTGTTTGGCGATGTGGCGTTATTATTGGTGAGCTCTCACCCTGATCTTGTTGACGCAATCGGTGGTGCTTGAAGCTCGCACACAGGAAAGTCTGGCAAAGGCTGTTATGGCAGAAGGAGGCAACACTGCCACCAGAGCTTTAGCCAACTCTGCACACTTCTTCTGTTCTTGGTCAGACGTTATACACCAACGCATCTTCTTGGCTGTGACCAAAGGAAACAAGTATTCACAATGGACTGTTGAAATAGGATACCTGTAACTATATTTGGCCTACAGGACTTCACACTAGACTTGAAGTGCCCAAAACAGCAGTCAGTCTATTTAAATTTAAATCCTGCTAGATGCCGAATGCAGGTAGCCTTTGTGTTATAAACCTGACTGTATTCAGAAACCCTTTTAGGAAACAGAAACATCTCAGAGTTGTGAATTATGTACCATCATATTAACATTATTAAAACAAATCATACAGGTCTGGAATGTGGAATATATTACTTGATATAGCCTATATTAGAAGTTAACAAGCATCTTAACGGCGTTTGTCCTAACTGACGCGAAATTCAGATTACTTGCAAATTGCATGCCCAATATACATTTATAATTCTCAATCTCAACCAGTAATTTATAAGTAAATTGAAACAGGCTTTTAAAAATCAGTTTTTTTTTAACCATGCATAATAAGCATATCTTTGCCTCCACAGAAAGCATTTTTTCTTCACAAAACCGCATGTGCTGATAACAATTAAGACAATTCTAGAATGATGTAGCCAACGAAAATTGCTCACCCTTTGCGCAGTTGAGAAAGACCAACGTAAGAAAAATTGCTTGGAGTGGCCGCATGACTACGCCGACTTTAATCAAAACATAAATGACTTTGTGTTATGCAGAGGCTTCTAAACTCTGCTCTAGCATTTTTTATTGAACAAAAACCACGTCATCTTTATTGGCTCTCTACAACTAGAAGCCGTGGGAGGACATCAGTAGTCTACCAAAACGTATGCCCATTGCGCAAGAGGACTTCAAAAAGTTGGAAAAGGCAATTTTGCACACACGGAAGACGTTTTCCATCATCTCGCGGACTGCTCATATCTCAAAAGTTGAGTAGTGTACAATGGAGACTCATGATTTACAACTGGAAAAACCTCATGTTTAAGTGGATCTATATCACATTGCAAAATGTGCGGCCCATGTCTACATTTCGATGATATTAACTCAACTTGTTTTAATTGCTAAAACATTTCAATGAATTTAGAAAAGTATACAATATTTTTTCGAAAATACACCAAACACATACATTCACCACACAATCCATAAAAAACAAAATAATATAGGGGGTAATTCAAAACAATATAATGTAAGCGATCAATTTAAATTATACGAATTAATCATCGGAACAAGTAGTAACTAATGTTAATGTAACAACCATGCTGGGCAACAATTTATGCATGAATTACATGTTTTAAAAACACATAATCGAAGAGCTCCTCTCATCCTACGTGTACAGATTAGTTAAAGGTATTCAATTCCGGTGGTCTGCCAACAAAGGCATTGGTATGTAGGAAGGTCTCTATGTGCTGGACCTTGGCAGCATGACCCAGCATGGTTGGTTTTTGCAATGCCAGTTCTGCTGAAAGTTTTCTGATGCGCATCTCCAACTGTCAATTTGAAATCAACAGAATATAGTCAGATCTAACATAAATAAATCTGTACACAGGGAACAGAATTATAATTATATTAAAATATAGGTTGATGGGTTTTAGTACTGCAATGAATTGGTAAACATATTGTGCACATTCAAATAATGTTTAGAAAAAAGCTATTGCCGAAAGCTCTCCTCCCTTTAGATCGTACCTCGGCCAACTCTTGACTTATAGTGCTCTTTTCCTCTGCCAGCTCTTCAGTTCCACTAGTCTGCAGCCAATTCTCAAATACCTCTTTCAGTCGTCGCCATGCCCTGCACACACACACACACACACACACACAGACACAAACAGTGCAATGTAGAGACGCATAAATACAAATAGGGAGGATTATAGTCTGAAAGTGAAATCTGCTGAAGTGTGAGTTCTTACTGAAGCTGCTTCCGATCATGCTGAAAGCGCTGCATATCCAGTCTAATGTTAAGCAGCTCCCTCCTCATAGCTAAAGTTGAATCACTCTCTCCCTGGATGAAGCCTTCTTCATTATTTTTGCCAGACTCTCCGTCACAGACACCTGAAAGTATGTCACATTATATCTATTTATCCAACGTTATATCTATAAAAACGATTTCTTGGGTAAAGATACATACCTGATAAAGTCGCTTGGTGACAAAGGGGGAAGGCAAACTGATGGGGGGACATAAGTGAAGAGACTTTGGGACCTATGCGGCTGGGCTTCTCCCACTGATATAAAAAAAAGTAAAGCTTATATACTGCACACACACAAACACTAGCGTTGTATTTTAGGGTTATGACTGACTCAAGCCTAGTACAACACCTTAATTTGGGTATTGGTTGCCTTAAATGAGGAAGGGGGTAACAGGATGTCGTGGTTTGGAGAGTCGGAATGGTGGATCTGAAGGTCTGGCTGTGCCGCTTCAGGGGCGAGGAGCGTACGTGTCCCAGCCAAGGGTCTGAGCATGAAGGAGCTGTCAGGGGACTGGGGGAAGGCTCTGACTGGAATAAAGGCTTGGGGCACAGCTGGAAGATGTAGCGGCAACTGACCCCTTTCTTGCTTATCTTCAATGTTGGTGACCGCCTGCTTTCTCTGGACTCTGATAAGAGGGTGGGAGAGAGAGAGGTGTAATTGCTGTTTTATACTGTATTATGTTTACAAGTCAGGTATTATAATTTAATGTATTAAAAGATTTTCCCCAAAAATATTGGAATGCTTGAAAGAGACAACAGTTACTGTAGGTGAATGTCGACAGGCAACGTTGTAGTTTCAAACTACCTGCTGTGCAGCAGCAGCTCTTTGACTGGAGACTCGAGGAGTTCTTTTGGCCGCCGCGGCTGAACTCTTGAGGCGCGCACCAGCAGCCTACCCACAGGCCCAGAACCATGATTTAAAACACACAAGGGCACATGGGCTCACACTATTAGTTTGGTTCTGTAGCACACGGCACACTCACAGTTGGTCGAGCGCCGTGTCCTCGGCGCCCGGCTCCGCTGGGCCAGTGGGGGCCGCAGGTCTGTCATGGACATCCTGTGAGGCAGGCAGGCAGAAGGTCACGTTCTTCTTGCGGCCCACTCCTTGGACCTCTTGCCGCTTGCCAGGTTCAAACAGGGCCCGCCGTTTCCAGTGCATGGCACAGCGCAGCACCACCCTCTGGAGACGTTGGGATCGCTGGCGACCACAGACAAAAGGTTGAGTGAGTCATGCAAGCGCTTCGCAGACAACGGCCGCACTCGCTGAAGGACAACGTGGGTGCCCGTGCCTACGTACCTGCTCCTGGCCGCGTTGGGCTAAGCTGGCGGTGAGGCTGCTCATGTGGGCGGTGTGAGTAAGGATGTGCGCCACTCCCTCCCTCAGCAACTGGTCTCGGTAGTAGTGGCCGGCTTTGGCCATGCGCTCCTGCTTCCTGCGCCGCTCTGTGACCCAGGCTCTCCAAGCATCCAGCACCTACATCAGGTCCATGGAACACACAAACACACACACACACACACACACACACACACACAAACACACACACACACACAAAATAAATACGTTCATCTCATAAAACCTTGATTGATACTTTGATGTGGAACGACGACCATCTAACTATAAAGGCAGAAGTCTCTGTATGTATGTCTGCAACTCGATTGACCGGGCACAGTATGAAGTTGAAATTGTACTGCAGGCGTATTGCTCTATTATCGTCTTTTCTAACCTCAGCTAAAATGGTCATTTATGGTCAAAGATCAATAGTTATGTTGTTATTTTGGGTCCAGATGCTGTACTTTCCGGTACCAGAGGACGTATTGTTATGTACGTGCGCATATGCATCCGGTGTTTAGCCCCATGAGGGTCACTCCCTAATTGAATTGGCACAGCACTAGAGCTAAAAATGACAGTAATATGCTTTAATTATAGTTGTGGCCGTTAAGTAAGATTTCGATACTTCACTGTGCAACGTTTCCCGTCAGGCTGACAGCTTGGTGTTATGTGTAGGCAGGTGTTACCTTGGCTTGCAGACTGAGGGACCAGTGCCAGAGGGCCCGCTCGGTCTGCTCTCCCTCTCTCCGTCTGCACTGCAGCTGGAACGGGGAGGAATAACAGTCTGAAACACCAGACCAATACCGACCTGACCCCAGGTGACTCACTGTCATAAAAGTCACCACTGGAAGCATTTCAAATGTGACTCTGGGACAACTCATAATGGACAGGATTCACTTCAAAATGTCTCGTTCTGAGAGAATAAGCTGACCTCAACGGTCCAGCGTTGAAAGTAGCGCTGGCATGTCCTCAGTCTCAGCAATGCAGCCCCTTTCTGCTTCATTGCCTAACAAAGGTTTGTATGATAGGCAGAAAAACAACAACATTGGATAATACTGTGACTGGTAGAGCACATGAAAATGTTAGGGTTTTGATGAAAACAAAGAAATATCAACCTCGTATTGCTTGGCTTGGTGTGGCTGTGAGCTCCACGCACTCAACACTGTACACAAAAGCCTGGAGTCGTGGTGTCCTTTGGCCTTTTGCATGTTGATCCTCTCTTCCACAGCTTTACAGCGTTGCCCCCTCCATTTCCTGAGAGCACCTCTAAGCCGCACTAGTCATATGAAAGTGATTTAGAAACTGGGTATCTTGGAATGCGCACCGCGAGAGACACGGCTAACACGTACCAGACGTTGTTTATGATTTCACAACGACACAAAAGGCGGTCTGCAATTTGTAATTGTAGAACGTTTGCTTATTTCTCACCTCGATCTATCGCAGTCTGAGCCCTTGTTAATAGCTCCCCCTGCTGTTGGTGCTTCAACACTGAGAATGCTGTAGACTGCCTCCATGCTAGAAACACCTTTGTCAAGAATAGGTCAGTTATATAACTATACAACTAAGCACAAATTGTTTCAACGGCGACTGCAATAAAGACTTAAAATGCTGACGTGCAGAGACGGCAGTACTACCTTGACTTGAAGGCAACGCTGGAAGTGGCCGTCTGCCTTGTGCTCTCTGATCCTGTCCTCAGCAAAAAGGACTGCATTCTCTCTCCACACTCCAAGGACCCTCCTGTGGAGACATTTCAAGCACATATTGAAAAGAAGAAGAAGTTGACAAAACACAACAGAGGTAATGAGATATTAATCCAATTATTAGCCGTGTCATCAATAATTGGCCTAAGACTTATTGGCTGATATTTGTTGTCCAAAATTAGGCCATGTAGGAAAAAGCTGCAGCAGAAGGATCTTCAAGGATCAAATGTATTACACCCCTCCCCCTCTTCCTTTTGTTGCGATATAAATAATGCAGGGATGTGAAGTAATTTTAGTTTAAGAGAAATGCAAGAGAAACAGAGAGAAAGGGTATGTGTGACCAGTATGGAGTGGAGCTCAGGAAGTTCAATGTGGGACGCAGTGGCATGTTTGCTCCTCTGGAGTCAGTATGCATGCTCATTTAAAACCACTAATTTACATTCGAAGACAATACGGTTTTTTTGCCTTTAACATAAACAATCCAAAATGGTGGTCAGTGGCTGCTACCTGAGAGAGTGCTGCTGCTGAACGTTATAGCGCTCCTCTACATGGCCATGGATCTGCTGGGTTTGTTGGTGGTGCTCCTGGAGTTTAAGGAATACAAAGAAGAAATAGCATTTACTGACGTTTGAAAGCGGTTTGTGTACACGATAGTTTATCTGAAGAGTAAAATGGCACAAGGCCCTAATTCCAAAACATACGGATGAATATGCACAGTACCTTCCAGGCCTGAAAGGTGCATTTCAGGACCTTGTCTTTATGGTAGCGGTCCATCTGCTCTGTCCTGATGCCTAAGCTCCTTCTGCTCTTGACATACTGACAAACCACATCAGAGATGATGATCAATCAATTGATTTCATTACCAAACAGAGAAGCATCATCCCCACCTAGTCATTAACTCTATTCGATCAGTTATTTCTCTTAAATTGTAGCGCTTCATTTCTCTTTACATAATTGATAAGGAACGTAGAGGCAGGTGATGAAATTCTGTACCTCCTTCCAGCCATTCATAGCACGTCTCATGATGCAGAGGTCTCCATGGTGGAAGGCCTGTTCCTCTTTGCTCCTCCTGGGACCAGAGAGGCCAATAGATGCCCAAAAAATGTTATCACAATTATACCGAATTATGGCCGTAAGTCTTCAGAACACAACAAAAGTAGACTTTTTTTTACCTGTACCGGATCTCACGGATATGGTCCTTCCACTCATTCAGTGTCTTCTTGATCAGTGTCTTTGTGTACATAGTGTCTGAGGCTTTCTGCTTCACTCTCTCCTGTATCTGGTGCTCTGTCCGCTGTTTCCAGTGAGCCCAGACTCGCTGCACACATAGCTGCTCCTCGTGTAGGACAGCCTAGGAGCAGGCGGTCATGTTCTTTATTATTGTTTATATATGCAATTAGATGGACACTTATCGAGAGGGCAATTCATACAACATGCCTGTTTCTTTGAATAGGTGGACTGAGTTGCACTTTGGAGAATAAAGATTGCCATACCATTCTCTCAGAAAGCCTCTGCTCTTTCCTCTCCTCTGTACGTCCCCACCAGGTGTAAAATGCCCAGATATATTGCCTCTGCCTAAGGGGTAACATACAGCATGTTCAGATCAACAGCACAATAGCAAGGCAGATCTATATGATATATCCATATAAAAACAAGTGCAAGCCCAAATAAAAGAGGATTCCTGTACTAAATACAAACCGATTGTGGAATTCTGCTCTTCGTCCCTGATCTTTGTGTTGTCGTCTTTCTAACGTCACTTCCATCCAGGAATTCAAACACAGTGGCAAGATGCGTCCAGCTAACAGGACATCAGAACGATGCTCTAACTCCTATTTACAAAAACATTTCTTAACATGCATGAATTCGTTTGTGTGCGTTTGTGTATACTAGTGAGATTCAAGATAAATACCCTTGTCCGCCTACGATCAGCAAGCTTCTCTCTCCAGAGGTGTAAAAAGTTGGTCAACAGGGAAGTGCTTCAAGTGTTATCAGAGGAAGACCAATAATATAAATACAAAGTACAAATATATATATTTTTATGGTATTTTATTTCAGGGTTAAAACAACTTAGTTAACCAAATATATGAGGACTTTTCAAATATTTCTCAGGCCAACATTCTTACAAATTAAACAACCAAACATGAAACATTTTCAACAGATGTTGATGGTTAATCTCTGATTTACATCATATAACGATACAATGTGTGTTTGTAGTGTCAGCAAGTACATATAAAAAAGTATTTGAGACATTGTGGGCTGTCATATCTTACCCATAACGTGAATGTGCCATCTCTATTTGTGGTTGAAGTGTCTTGTCTTCTGTCTCTTCAAGACGTTGTTGCCAAAGTCTCCAATGTCTCTTTGTAACCTTTGACAACAGAAAGACTTCAATTGCATGTCGGAAATTAGAAAACAGTGTTTTAATTTGGTACAAACTATATATAGGTAAAAAATATGTACACTCACGGCTTGTTTATACCGTTGAACAGCCATGATTTTGTTCAGTCTTTGTGTTTTGCTTTGAGATACATTTACCATCAACCCTTGCAACCCGGCATGCTACACAGTACAGATTGAAATAGATAACATACAATAAATACTTGTAATATACTAACAAATATGCTTCACTATTTACAGTGCTTTCTCACCAACAGCTGACGATGTCTGTGTTGACTTGCGACCTGGACTTTTCCACCCTCCTCTGTGCACAGCTCCACATCTGAACAACAGGTTAGGGACCATACAACAGCATTCTCGTAAAGGAAAGTGCCATGGCATGTATACGGTCGGGTTAGTTAAGAACATAAGAAGGATACAATTCCTCCAGCGGCCAAGTGCTCGACGCTGCCGGTTCTTTTCTGCAAGATTTTCAGCAGCTTTCCATCTGTCCAACTGGCCCTGTTTGCTCTGCAATTCACTTCGCCATTTATTCCAGGACTTCCAAACCAACTTGTGATGGAAGGCACACAAAGCCACAACTAGAAGAGACCAGAGTCAGAATAAAAACATTAGATAAGAGCTATTATGATAATAAATAAACAAGTAATACATGTTTTTCAGTGAACTGTAATGGTGCATTGTATTACACCAAGGTTTATTTATGGCTTCATTGCTACTGCTGTTTAAAGACAAGCTAACTATTTACTATGTCAACAACAAACATATTTTTTTTACATTTTAATGTGAATCACTTTTTTTCACATGTTTTTGTTGTTGCATTTTTCATATTTTTCCCTTTTGTGTTTTTATTGCGCTCAATAACACCAGGTCAAATTATTGTATGTGTTAACCTACTTGGCAATAAACCTGATCCTGACCTTGTGGCTTCTTTTTGGCCTGACGGCAATGAACATAGCTAATCCAGCCACGCAGAGCCTTCAATTTCAGCCCCTGAACGTAGTGGATTGAAGCGTTGGACTCCCTCTCTCTCTGAGCACAGGCAGCCACATACAAATCTCTCCACTGAAGCCAAGCCTATAACGCAGCACCATGGTTACTTGTAGTGGACAACAACATTCTTAGCAAGTTACTTTGACATCAATATAACATCTAGAGACGTTGAAAGAAAGCCGTCTAGATTAGGTGCCTACCCTGCACTGTAGTGAAAGAGCCCAGTGCTGCAGGGCATGGTCTTCCAGGAGACAGAGATTATGTTGCTGCTGAAGCTTAGTCTGCCACAGATTCCATGAGGAACTGTAAAAAATAGATAAAGATAAATTAGAGCATGGCTTCCGTAAAGACTGGACTGTAATTTTAGATACAAGGGCTGTGCAAAGGTTAGTTGGTCACAGGATGTTTGTGCAGATGTCCAGCACATACTCCAAAAACAATGGATAGCAATATAGGGTTGATTTGATAGAAAGAGATGGCTTGATTAGTCAAACAAAACAAACATTATTTACCAAGAAGTATAAATTACAACAGCAGAAGACAGCATTAACATGATTTAAACTACGCTTGGAAACTATGTACTTTGGGTGAAAGTTTTCCAAGAAAAAAACATATCTAAATGTCTCACCATAGAACTGCAAGTCTCCTGTGCTCCAGAGCAGATTCAAGCATCCTGCCTTTCATTCGCTTCATCTCCAGAAACACCTCCCAGTTGCTCCAGGTCAGACGCATACATTGTGCACCAGCTGTGGCAAAGGAGAATACTCACTACAAATTACTGCTTCGTATGAGTAAATACACTTGATATGAAAATATTGTATTGTTGTTTGCAATGGGAAGTGCACTTTTAAGTGCACGCAAAAAAACATTCAGAGCACTGCAACTTTTTTCAACTGTTCACTTTTTTATGCTACCAAAAACAGCTACATGTGCTTCGAACAAAAAGAAAATATGACAATCCAAGCAGCTTTTTAACAATTTCAGGTGTGCTCAAATATTTCTGGTATGGGAACTACGGCATGGACCATCATACCAAAGCACAATGCTTTCTTGAGTTTCTTCTTCTTCTCCCTCTTTAAAGAAACAAACTGTTGCCAAGTGCGGAAAGCACTGTTGTACAGGTAGTACCTAAAACAGATAAGTTGGCACTAGGTCATTCAACAGGCCATTCAATATACTGAAATCCAATCATTAATTAACGATTTTGTCATGGCATGCCTCAGTGATCTGGGATGTAAAACAGTGCACAGACAAACCTGTAATGACACTCTGCCCGCACTGTAAGGCTCCACTCCCTTCGAGCAACCCACCACTCATCTCTCCAGCCCTGAAAAGCTGGTTGCAAGACTCTTCGGCAATGGAAGGACCTGAACATTTCAGCAAACTTATGTTTTAGAACTGTTTGAAACTTGGATATTTTAAATATGCATTTGATATCTGAAACATTGGAAGCTAGCTACCTGGCAGTGTAAGGATGGATTCGGCCAAAAGTCCTCCGTATCCATATATTAAGGAACTTCCGGGCAAGGTGCCTACCAGTAGATAGAAGTGTTGATGGATTAATAACTAATAAGCAAGGAATGTGGCTACAATGCCCCAACAGTAGTCTTTATTTATTTGAGTTCTAACCTTATTCTCAATTCTTTCAGTCGTCCACCTTTATTCCAAGTATATCCCACTCTGTAGACAATCTTTCGGGATAAATTACTTGCGTGTCTAGCAGCACCAACATTGACGTGCCCTGTCTGACTGATAGACTTTTTATGCGATACATTTTGTCCTTTAACTGGCATTGTAGATAATGTATATTGAAACAAGTGAACAGGTATAACAAGAGCTTAAGGCTGTTGCGCTACCCTTTCCTACTACTAGCCTTCCTTACATTGGGATTAAAGTTTGCTGAGGTCGTTGAACCAACCCAGAGTGTATAAAAAACAAAAATAATATATTTTATAACGTCCTCGGATACAAATCAAGTTAACGCTAAGGAGCCGACGTATTGTTGCCTAGACAAGTTATTCACTCTACGTCACGAATTTGATAAGACTCCCGAGTCTAAAGTGTGAATAAATTAAAACTACGAGGTAAACAAAAAAAATAAAAAGGTTTCACACAAATGCTTACAGTTGACAATTGACAGTTATTTCTAGGCTGTATTCCCAACGAGCTACTCTGTTTGTATTTGGACGCCACGGAAATAGAGAGAAGTTATGTTCCAGTTACACTCAAACAACTGATAGAATAACGACGACTGGCATCTTCTGTCTTTAGCTGCGCTACGAAGGCATTTAGTAAAACATGAGAAGTGTTTATTTGATTATGGAGATACTACCTCTATTGGCTTTCAAGCAACGTAATATCGATAGCCAAATTTTTTTTAAATGCGTGTTATAAGTCATTGCAAATGTAGAAATACAACCGCTGCCCATATGCAACACATTGTATCTGTAAATGAAACCTGGGTGAGTTGGTTTCAGACTAGGCTTTACCGGGGACGGCCCGAAAAAGGGAATTAGGTTTATACGATTTAGTGCTATTTCAGTTAAAACCAAGTAATTAAATATATGTTTCATTCAAATGTATACTATTTTAAAAACCTAAAATTAACTGATAAGTATACGTCCTTAGCAGCTGTGTGCTTAGTCATTTTGAAACCGTTAAAAGTTATTCAGATTAGCCGGTGCCGCCGGTCAACTGTGTTAAACAAATTAAGCAAGCCTGTTAAATCAGTTAATAGATGCCCTATTTAATGCCTTTTAGATGCGTTCAAATTACCTATCAAAAATGCTACTTACAAAATACGTAAATTTATCAAAATCTATATATTTGCAGTTAAGTAAGAAGTATTTATAAGTAAAATCAACGGTAATCGTCACTTAATTAATACAAACTGAAAACATTTTATATTGTATAAAGGCACTGGCTAATAGCCCGTATTTAATCCGATCCAGGACCCTCTCTCAGAAGCGGTGATCAGAGAAAATCGCTGCTACGATTGAGAAACAGAGAAAGAACAGACAATAGTTGGTATTTAGAAAGTCCCAGCAGTAAATTGTTTTTTTATTTGCATAGGTTCACTTGATTACACCGAGACACAGCTCTTGTTATAAAGTAATTGCAACTAAAGCGGCTTGGAATTTTCGCACTTACTGGCTGGGCATTTTCCCAGCCTAGCTAGCTAGCTAGCTAACTAGCCAAAGGAGCTACCTAGGTTAGCGTAGCTAGCTAGCAAGCGTATCTGACTGTCGACCAACTACGAAGACAAACAGCTAGTTAACCCGACATTTTCGAGTCATCATTGTAAGTTTACACGCGTTATTTAACTTTTTGGAACTGATCATGCAATTTCTGTGTGTGACTTTGATAACAAAATTGCCGGTATAATGTTAACTGTTCATTCACCGGAATCTTTTCGTTCCAACGTTACCGTGGCTAGCCTTGGCTTGGTAACGTTAGCTAAGTAAGCTAGCTAACGTCACCCAGTAAACTAACATCAACAAACTCGAATAACTATTTCCTGAGAACTTGAGCTGTTTTTAATCAAATTACATCTTAAGACGTGAGTCTAGCAAATTTTATTCGACTTGTTTGCCCAGCCGACAATCTGAACTAGCAAGTCATGCAATCTGTTTGTCAATTAGCAAGGTAATTGAATTGACGTGTTCAGTGAAGTAGCGTCATATTACTTAAGTTTGGAACCCTTTAGTTATTTATTGGGACAATGGGATGATGAAGAGTTTTCCAGTTGAACTGAATTCCTCTTCATAGGCAAGTTAGCCTTACAGTTGAATAACGCAGTTTATCATTTATTTGATACTTCATAAAACTACACCAGTGCATCAATCTTTATTTCTGCGTTTTGCACATGTGTACTCGTTTTTTTATAACATTATATTTTCCTTTCACTATTTTACCGTCTCAGTTCCACATTTAAGAGATAGAAGCTGGTTATTGGTTTGGCCCTCTAAATCCATCATGGAAAAGGATGATGCTGTTGAAGAAAAGGGTAACTGTGATGCTCCTTTGGTCCAAGTGAAGGATCCCACTTTAATATCTGCTTACAGATACACCAAGGTAATATATGTGCCATGGTTTAATCTGGGTGTTATTGAGGTATATATGTTCTACATGCATGTAAGACCACAATAATAATGTGAAATTATGTTGCAGGATGAGCTGTTGGAAATAAAGGAATCCCCATGCTCAAATGAAAGACCAGAGTGTCTCGCGGAAAAATATGACAGGTTTGACTTTGTTGTTGTTTTTTTTGCACCATACAATTTGGCTATTAATAAGTACTATTGAACGAAAGTTAGAAGTATTACATTGGTTTGAATGACCCTAATTAATACTGGCTTGCTCTGAACTGCTGTTTTGTAGTGATGGAGTGTGGGACCCAGAGAAGTGGCATGCCTCACTGTATCCAACCTCAGAACGTAGCTCTCCTGTGGATGGACATAAGAAAGACCCTGTTGATGACAGAGTCCCTCTTAAACGTAGAATTGCAGGTAAAATTTACTTTGGTTTTAATATTAATTTGATTATCTATTAATTTACATGCTGTTAAATATTAAGCGACCAACAGACAGTTCCAATGTATCTAATAAACCTGTTTTTTGTTTTGTATTTCAGATCCCCGTGAACGCCTAAAAGAAGATGACCTTGATGTTGTGCTTAGCCCCCAGCGACGTAGTTTTGGAGGGGGCTGTGTGGGCAATGCTGTGCCTGTACCCCTCACCCGCCGACCTATTAGCCCCCTGGAAAATAAGGAGAATGAGAGCCTCAGACTTGGAGGGGCACGCCGCATAGGCAGTGGCCGCATTATTGCAGCACGAGGCTTTGAGAGGGAAGCCCGTGTTGAGAATGTGAGGGAACGTGAGAGAGACTTCAAGGACAAGAGGTTTAGGGTTAGTAATACCACTCGTAAAATGCACTTGACAAGCATCTGATATTACCTTTTCTAGGGGAGGGAAGGGCTAATATACGAGACTTCTCCGTCTGAAGTATAATCGCCAAATTCCGGTATACATTTATTTCTAAATGTATATTTAATATTAATTTATTTTCCTGTTTCATCTCTTCCTTGCAGCGAGATGGTGGTTGTGACAAACGTGTATTTAGTGAGAGGAGACGAAATGACTCTTACGCTGAGGAAGAACCAGAGTGGTTCTCTGGAGGTCCCACCAGTCAATCTGAGACAATCGAGCTCATTGGATTTGATGACAAGATTCTGGAGGATGACAAACGCAGAACCAAGCGCCCCAAGAAGCGCACAGACTCTGTGAAAGAAGGCATGTCTAACGTATTTCCCCCCCTTTCACAGAAACTGGCTTTAAGTTGCACTTTGGAACCATCATATGTATCATATTTGCTGATACTTGATCAAAGGCTTTTGTAAATTAACTAAAAGTCCGCTTCCCTCTGTTTAGCGGTAGAATGTAACGGCGGGTTAGCAGAAGAGCCAGATGTGCTGCGACACGTTACAACTGATCAGGAGGTCCCACACCCGGAAGTTCTCCCAGAGCAGACCGCTGGAGACTTTGACTTCAATGAGTTCTTCAACTTGGAGAAGACCATGCCTGGGTTGGCCTCAGTAAGTCTTGGGAAGCACTGCATGCTTTGGGGGGATAAAGGTGTGCACAATGGGTTTTGTGTCCTCCGTTTTAATATTCTCAAACCTTTCCCTCACCCACACTGGGTTTGGTCAGTGGTTAAACATCTGATTCAGCCTTGAAATTTCGTTTTCCGTTTTACCATTGTATTGAGAGCATAAGGTGCTTTGTACCCAATGGGTATAACAGTTTCTTTATTAAGTGATTCAGGTACAAATTTATGCCCATCAGTTTCAAGTACTAGTCACTCCAAAATCATGCATAAAAGGGACAGGAAACTGTTAATTTAAAGCTCAGACTTTCCTAAAGAAAGTCTACTATACCATCAACCAGTGTCAAACTGAGAACCCTAATCTGATTCATCTAGCAATCTGCTATTCTGACGGAAAGAGCTCGAAACGTAAGTGCCGCTACTGCATTCATCCCTTCAGTCTGCCATTTAGCATTGCCCACTTTCTCTCACAGGCTCCTGTCTGTGTCTTGCAGATGATAGAGGACGTTCTTGGGGAAGGCCCTGTGTCGGCCAGCCGCTTCAGCCGGTGGTTCTCCAGTAACCTGAGTCCGTCAGGTAGCCGCTCCAGCAGCCTGCGCTCCACCCCCCACGAGGAGCTGGAAAGACTGGCAGGTATGTCACATACACCCTTGCATGTGTTTGTCTTTTATACACTTAAAAAAAAAAAAAAAAATCAGGACAGGACCATTCTTACTCCAGTTTACCAGCTATTCTTATTTGGTTTTCAACCTGCTTTTAGGGCTGGATCCCCGCTGTACCTCTCCCAGCCAGGGCCCTATCCCGTACTTCACACCTATCCAATCTTCAGACCGCAAGGAGAAAGTGGACATACTGGAGCTTCTACACAAAGCTAAAATAGACCTAAAGCCTCTGCTTTCCAGTCTATCAGTCAACAAGGCCAGGCTAAAGGAGAGCAGTGAGTGTCTTACCATTCAACAGCATTCTCTCTTTGGCTGAGGATGTGAAATAAGGATTTTGTGAGGTGTATTCATGCTAAATTGGGATAACCCTGTTAAGCGTAAGTTATCACCGTTTTAAATAGTTTATTGTAATAGGGGTTTCTGAAGATTACCTTTTCAGACCTTCCAGTCATCTCTGTCAGTTTGTGGGGAAGTAATCGAGTCGTTTTCTATTGAGTGATGGTATGGTTGTGTGACTGCGCCTGTCTTGCCTCAGCTCACACAGGAGCCGTGCTCTCTCTGGAGGAGGTGGAGGGCGGACTGAAAGGCTTGAAAATGGCGCCCGAAACGCAGGTGCACAAGGCCCCACCTAAGCAGAGGGGAGATGGGACGCCATTTATGGCTGAGCACCTAGAGGAGGCTTTAACTGGTGGCTCTCGTGTCGGGCCACGCTCGCGTGACCCTGACATGTCAGCCTTCAACAAGCTGGTGAGCAGCATGAAGGCAAGTGGAACTTTGCCTACCCACCCCAAAGCCAACGGCAATGATGTAAGTGTGACCGTCGCTCTGGAGTGTTAATGCTCTGTCGGCATGCTGCTGGATGTCTAACCGCTATGCATGTTGTACCAGGACAGGTAACTGTGCTTACCTGTGCTCCTGTGAGATTGGCATTGTACGTGTAGGGATTCTAAATTCTTCAAAGCACATGCTGCATGCTAGGCATACCACCAAAATGAGTAACACACATTCACAAAAGTCAACCCTTGGTCAGGAAAAGGATGGGCATAAATTTGTATAGCCTCCATGTTAAGTGTAATTATTCTATGTGCAAGTCAATCTACTGTGAAAGGGTGTGCAATTCCCGTTGATCATCCTCTACAGTTGAGTTCGGAAATTTGAGCTGTCTAGATTATATGCAAGGCAAGCTTTAATTCCCCCATGGTCTCAGCCGTTCACAAGAATCTCTTGCACCAAGAATGTGTATGAACCCTGTTTTACCCTCATCTCATTGGGCTCAATGTTGTTTGGCCTGCAAAATTGTTAGATGTTTTAAACCTTTTGCCTTATAAAACATAATTGGCCATTAGAAGAATAGCCATTTGACCATAAACCAGCAGAAATGCCCAATGAGGCATGGGTCTTGAAACATTTGTTGGATTTTACCTGATAGTATCTACAGCTGCTATAAGTGTTTCCAACCTTCAGCTTCAACAGCCCTCAGACCCTTCCCGGGTGACTCTTCCTGAAGCCCAAGTGCCTGCCCCACAGCAGAAAAACATATTCCAGGTGTGTACATTTCAATTGTAAAGGATCTGAAAAGTAGCTTTTTTGATAGATTGCATAAAATCCAGTAACTTCTTTAAGTTTCAAAATAGTTAATTCGTGATTTAAATGTTATTTTGGAACTATTCGCATTGAAGGCTTTGCATGGAATGCTGCCGTTGGTAAAGCCTTTTCTAAACCGTGTCTCTCTGTATATAGGAGCTCCTTGGAGCACAGGGTCCCCCTCGTAGTGGCTCTCCCACACTCCTTAGCAGCCTGTTGGGCAGCACAGATGCCCCGCCAGCCCCCATCCCAAACCATGGTCTTCTGCACAGGGGGCCTTCGCCGCCTCTCTTCCCACAGAGAGCACCATCGCCAGACTACTTTCATGGACGCTTGCAACCGGGAGCAGGTATTTACATTGCAACGAGGTGTGGGGGTGTGGGTGTGGAAATGTTTCATTTTTGGCAAGTCAAGGAGGCCAGATCAAGTGTGTTTATTGTAGAAACTGACTCATTTGATTATTTATTTTTTCTTTTAAGGCTATTCAATGGGTCCGCAGTCGATGCTGGGAGAGCACTTCCCAGACCTTCACAGACCCATGAGCCCAGTTCTCACCACACAACAGCAGGTTGGAAACAGACATTCTCTGCTTCATACAGGGAA
This sequence comes from Galaxias olidus, assembly GCA_026901105.3. Classification (NCBI taxonomy): domain Eukaryota; kingdom Metazoa; phylum Chordata; class Actinopteri; order Galaxiiformes; family Galaxiidae; genus Galaxias; species Galaxias olidus. The sequence continues at coordinate 99,379 of JAPMUY010000528.1, read as the reverse complement.
TATGATGATAGCCCACACTTTCGTGCTCTTTTGATTTATTTTATTTAATGTTTTTACATTGTACAGCACCTTCTAACTGGTTTTGAAAGGCGCTTTATAAATAAAATGTACTTACTTAATATTGGTGTGGCTATTGTGATGCCTGAATAATGGAGTTTGTTACAAGTCACAAAGTGGAATCCAAACACCAGATTACATTGTACTTGTCAATTGAAATATGGTGAAATTTCGATGGTCAAGTTAATTTCCGCTATGAACAGCCTCAAATAATTTTTGCATTTATATTTCAATCTACTTAAGCAATTATTTATTCAATTCCCATTTTCACATAGATTGCTGTTATTTAAATGAGTACCTGCATTATGAATCATGATTTGGTGTATCCATATGTTCTGATGGCTGTGTTTTCCTCAGATGAGGGCGCTATCTATGGGAGTGGACCAGGCTGACCTGGAAGCCCTGGTGTTCCAGCAAGACCTTGCCCTCCATGCCAATCACCCCTACCAATCGGGCTTTAACAAACAGCAGCTGGACAAGGTTTATCGCAACAGGTTAGCGTTTAATACACACCTATTTTGACTTTAAAATACATATTACTTTTTGATCAAGTTTCAAATCGGTAAAAGTAATTCTCACAACGTTGCCATGCATATTACATAAATTTGAACATGCTACAAGTTATATTTTAGTATGTCAAATTACCTCAATCTTTTGCCACCTTAAAGCGCACCAAAATATGCCTGTCTTTTTGCCAACCTCACTGTACACTAACAGACCTTTGAATGCGGTTTAAGTGGCAATATTGATTGGCCAGTTAATACAAATTTTGCATAAAAATCTATAAAATAAGCAAAATGGTAAGAATAAATTGATGCATACTTGGTATTCACTTAAAATAAGGATTTACATTTCCCATCTGTAGTTGATCACCTTTACCAGTACTTCGATAGTTGAAATTCTTGTTTGCAGACAACCACGGATTAATCGGTCCCCGGGTCCAGGCCCTCATCCCGCTGACAGAAACTCCCCTGGAAATACAGTTACCAGCATGGTGAGTCCTAATGCCTTGGATGTCGTTTCACTGAAGGTGCAGAGTTAGCTTGGCTATTAGTGGAGTTTGTTTTGATATCTGCTAAAGCCTGGCACTTCAACAGAGGAAGATGCAATTAACCTTTTCTTTAAGAAAACTAAGAATGTTATGTATTCCAGCTATCTCCATCGTTTACACCAACATCTGTGATACGTAAAATGTATGAAACAAAGGAAAAGAGCAGAGATGAGCCAGGTAGTCGTCCAGACAGCAAAGAAGAGGTTGCACACCCCCAAGAAGGTATACTCTTGCATTTCCTCCAACAATACCCATGCAATAGATTGTTTTGCATAATTTTGGTAACATGGTTGCTGGGTGTTTGATTTACAGATAATTGTTCCCCAAACTCTTTTCTGGATGGAATGGATGGGGCTGTATCTGGAGGGGCAAAGTCCTGCTCCACTCCACTGTCCTCCCACACTCGACAAACTAAGGACCATGAGCGTCCCAGGCCTGGCTCTGCTGGACACCACACACCTACGCTGGTGTCCCCTGGGTCAGCCTCTCCCTTTCCCCGTCCCATTTATCCAGTACCGCTGCTATCCCATGTCCCGATGGTGCGCCCCCCTCCCCCGCAGCTTCACCCCAGTGTGGTGCAACGAATGCTAGCCCAGGGTATTCAACCTCAACAACTTGGCCCAGCTCTGCTGCAAGCAGGTTGGTTTTGATATTCGACATTAGTGTTCTATAGGTATTCAATTATACCGAGTCGATGGCTGATGCGACTGTTGTGGCTTCATCAAACTTGTTTCTCCTCTCCAAACCAGGCATATTTCCACCCCATGTAGACCTTTCTCAGCTGCAGGGCTTGCCCCCTGCCCTGCTTGGACAACAACTGTACCCTTTAGGTACAACGGGGCATCCCCTCCTACCTCCTAGAGCCAACGCTCACATGCAGCTCGCAGTTATGCAACAACAGCTCCAGCAGCAGCAGCATCATCAACAAAGACCAAGTGAGTGACATTCAGATTATAATTCAAACTGGGCTTGTTTAAATGCCTGCTTGATAAATGAGGAACATATTTTTTACATAGATACCCTGTTTTCTGTTACTTGCAGTGCACCCGACTGTACCAGGCCCTCCATTACAGATCCATGGCCCTCACCGGACCAACCACTCCCAGCGACGCGGAGGCAGTCCCCCTCTTGGCTTAGCCAAATGGTTTGGCACTGATGTGCTTGAGCAGCCTCTTCCCTCTATGCCTGCAAAAGTTATAAGTGTGGATGAACTAGAGTTCCGACCGTGAGCTTGTAAAAATGCTGGATGTAGCAAGATTTTGTTTTTCCATCCCAATCTCCTAATTAGTGTAAGGAGCGAACTTAAACATTTTTTTTGACAAGACACAGATCAGAAATGGTCTGGCCATGTTTTTGTCTTCAACCTTGAAGTCACTGATATTGTAAAGGCCTAACCTTATGTAAAGGGGAAGACAACAAATAATGGAGACTTTTGATGCTTTCCCCCCCTTATGATTTTCTTTTTGTATGTTAGTTTATTGCAGTAAAAAATGAAGTAAATAATGTATAGGCCCTACTTGTACATACCATGGGAAAAGATCTTATTCCTCCTGTACATAATAGATATGATTTCTTTTTCAAGGTGTGGGAATGTTATTTTGCAGTTACATTTAAAAACTGTGACTAAGTAGAGCCACCAAGAGATGATTGTGTTTACTTTACTGGTCGTAGTAGTGAGCCCCCTCCCCGAAGTGTTACTTACCCAAGGTGTGTTGTCCTATCGTATAGTTGGTGGCTCTACTGGTAATCAGCTGGAGTTTTTCAGGAAGCCCTGTGGGGAAGCAGCAAGTGCTTGTTGTGCCTTTCTTTTCTCTGTGGCTTTTTTTTTTGTTTATTTTTTTTTATAAGTCCATACCCTCTCCCAATCTGCCCTGTCACTGGAAAAGAAGCACTGCTCTGAATCACGTTATTGTCCTTTCTTTTGGGGTGGTTGGGATTCAGTTTATGCTACTGTGCTACTAAGTTATAAAAGCACAAAAAGGAATTAATAAATAAAATGTTCATTAAACAAAGTCACTTTCTTTCTGGTGTTATAGCAATATGACGCTATTTGGCAACTTGGAATACAATCCATTGGGGGAAACTGATTTTGGTTAGTTGAAGTTACTAGAGGCACTTTCTGTAGGACTTGATGTTAGCGACCCCTAGTTTGCTTAGTGTAATGATTTTACTAACCGTTGCAGAGAAGATATGCTGCGGTCACTGTATATTTTTAACACGATCAACGACTATACTCCCAAGTATGGGTCATCTCGTCCTGATTTAGTGACGCACTACCTTGAGCCGTAAAGCAATTCCACAGTTTCGCGGGAGATCATACCGGGTGACAGACAAAGTTTGTCTTAAATATTGAAGCTTCAAGAGGACTGATCTGAACCACTTTTTTTCATTCTCCCATAGACATTACAATGTGCTATCAGAAGAAATGTAGGCCTACCGATAATCCGTTAATATACAAAAAAATGGCCTATAATGGCTTTAAATTTTAGTAGTGTATAGCCTACTGCCCGTGCACTTGCAGCAAACTAGCTTTGCCTAATTTAAATTCTCAAAGGTTATTAATAGCTCATGCGAGCGAATGTTGTATGTGGCTATTTAAAGAAAGTTTGATCTTTAAGTACAAAAACAAATTTAAACCATAAAGGCTGTGTAGATATTATATAATCTCGACTGATGTTGAGGCGGAGGTAGTTTTATGGTTCGACTGTAACTCATTGGGGGAGGGGGCGTTTAAAAAAAATTACACAAATCAGGAAGAGTAATAACGTTATAATGGCATGGTCTTTAGTGATGCTCGTGCATTCTTGAAAAGCATTGTGGTTTGTGTAAGGGGGGTTGTTTGGCAAGTCTGTTCTGACACGTATATTTGAAATGGAGAAGTAAAAATGATTAACTACCCTTACCGCCCCCCTCCGAGAAAACGGGTCAAAGTTCACAGGAAGCTGGGGGGCTGCCATTTTTCCTTGCTGCCTGCTAACATTAGATGCTAAAAGACAGGAAGGAGTGGTCGCTGATTGTTTAATTTTGTTTTCTCTGTTGCCGTTAATAACTACTTTACGTTTATCTGACTTGTCTCCAACACCACTGTAATTGAATGAATTCGGCATGGAGAAAATAGTGGAGCAGTCTTGGAATTCTTCCTACACCTATCAGGTGAGCAAGCACAGCGCGGAGATGCTACACAACCTCAACATTCAGAGGAAAGATGGAGGCAGGTTTTGCGATGTGGTCTTGCGCGTTGGTGAGGAAAGCTTTTCTGCCCACAAAGCAGTATTGGCGGCGTGCAGCGAGTATTTTGAGTCGGTCTTTAGTTGTCAAACAGAGGGTGACAGCGAGGCCAAGGAACTTGAAATGCATACGATAAGCCCCAAAGTTTTCAAAGACATTTTAGACTTCGCTTACACTTCCAAAATCGTGGTACGTTTGGAATGTTTCCCAGAATTGATGACTGCAGCTAAATTTCTACTCATGCGGTCAGTCATAGAAATATGTCAAGAGGTGATAAAACAGTCTAATGTACAAATACTTGTTCCACCTTCAAGAGGAGGAGACGCCAGTTTGTTCCGGGGGACGGGTGTTTCAGAGTTAGCCTTTTCAGTGGCCCAGGATATGTCAAATGGGTCTGGCATATTGGCTAATGGTGCCATCTTCACGAACAATAGCCAAACAGATAATGTGCACGGCAATCATGCTACTGATGTGGTACTATTGGAAGAAAGCACGGAGTCGTCTATGCCAGTTTTGCAGCCTGCTGATGGATTACCCTTGTCGTCTGAATTGCCGGGAAACGTTTTTCATGAAGTTGGCTCTCCAGGATCAAAGAGAGGTAGGGGTCGACCAAAGAAAGTTACAGTCATGGAGCCAATACATTATAATCATAGCTCCCTGAAAAACAATGGGCTATATCCGTGTGGAACATGTGGTAAAGCATTTACAGAAGCAATTAGTTTGAGAAACCACGAAGCTCAACATGGTGCATCCAGTGCTGGTGTAAACAATGGTGGTGACAGACGGTCCATAGACGGTGGCCCTACCTTAATATCAAACTCTCAGCAAGGTCTGCTGGAGAATGGAATGTCTTTGCATGGAACAATAGATAACAGTCGCAAGCGTGAGAGAACCAGACGACATGTTGGTTGTGACATTTGTGGAAAGGTTTTCCGTGATGTTTACCACCTTAATCGACACAAGCTCTCTCACTCTGGAGAAAAGCCATATGCATGTCATGTATGTGGCCTACGTTTTAAACGCAAGGACAGGATGTCATACCATGTAAGGTCACACGACGGGTCTGTGGGCAAACCTTATATCTGTCAAAGCTGTGGGAAAGGGTTTTCCAGGTGAGTGGGACAAAAAAAACGTGTACATATATATTTTAAGGAACGTTGGTGGTCCATATGAACAAAATTCATTTGTTGGCCTTGTTTGCTTGTTGCAGGCCAGATCATTTGAATGGACACATCAAGCAGGTCCACACAACTGAGAGACCCCACAAGTGCCAGGTGAGACAAGCAAAAAATATATCAAATTATTCTTTTTTAGAGTGCAGTTTTATGTAAGTTTTTTTATTTGTATATTATATTGACTAAATTGCTTGTAATTTGCCTTTGTTCATAGTTGCTCTCCCTAATTGATTCTGACATAATTGGCTCTCAGATTTGTAACGCCTCGTTTGCTACAAGAGATCGCTTGCGATCACACTTGGCTTGTCACGAAGACAAGATCCCCTGCCAAGTTTGTGGCAAGTTCCTACGGGCAGCTTATATGACAGACCACCTCAAGAAACACAGTGAAGGAACTCATAACTACTGTGGCATATGCAACAAAGGTAATCACTTTTTTGGTTAAGGACTGTGTTTGGGGTATAGGCAGGAGGATTGGTAGTTGATAATAAAAAAGATGTGCTGAACACAAACACTCAAAACATTTGCCGTCATAGGTTGTTGTATTACAAATAGTTGCCATATTAACAGTCCTCTCAAAGGCCTTCAGTCCTTAGCCTTATTGACATTAGTGCACATATAGGGTTAATACTTAAATTAAAATGCACCTAAGTGTGTCTCAATGGACAGAAAAGACACTCCTGCTTTATGTGCTCCATACTCACCATTTGACCGTAGATGGGTTATTTGACGTTCGTCTTTGTTGGTTGTTAATTTGCGCATTCAGGTAATTGTGAAATTGGGAAGTTTGGTATAGCCTAAGTGTAGTTATTGTAAATATAATTTACATATAACTTGCTTTAGATTGGCCATTTATCATTTCAGTGGAATGTTTCCTTATTTACTTAGCTCATTTCTGCGGGATGCACAGTAATCCTCCTAGTTCTAAGTAACTAACTATATTTGACAGAGATATTTTAATGCAGATGGTGATGAAGATCATTCTCATCATCAAGTCCTTAGGTGTGTGTGTGTGTGTGTGTGTGTGTGTGTGTGTGTGTGTGTGTGTGTGTGTGTGTGTGTGTGTGTGTGTGTGTGTGTGTGTGTGTGTGTGTGTGTGCGTGCGTGCGTGCGCCCTGTCCTGTGTTCTTCTTCTGGCCCCAGGTTTCTCGACCGCGTCCTACCTAAAGGTGCACATAAAAACACACCATGGTTCGCCACTACTTCCCCCTACTACAGTGCACCCTTTCCCTGACCCACGGGGGGAGCCGCCGATGCACCCTTATCACACAGGACGCCAGTGTGCAGTGGAAGGCAAGCAGCCGCCCCACCTCAGCGCTCATCTCTCTCGCTTTCCATCTGTTGTCCTGCTGATTCCTAAGCGGTGCTTTTGTCCGTTTGCCTGACACATCAGCATACTACTGAACTTGCCTGGCAGACATTTAGCTTTTACAAGTGTCATGCTAAAGCCATTGGCATCTACTCATTGTCTGTTTTTTCGATTCATTATGTGTTGGAGTCCCTAAAGAAAGCATATGATACAGAAGCGAGCCTTATACAAAAGCAATTGTGTAGGTGGCTGGATGTATTTAATAAAATGGAAGTATGATTAAAGCTGGAGGGTATAGTGTTGGTCTTTAGATCGTGCTTGCTCATTGCAGCTTTGTTGAATCAGATATCATATAAGTGACTATTCTGTGTAACCTGTCTTCACAGTGGTAGGGGCTCGTAAGAGTTTTTAGATTGTCGATAGAAAAGAATAGGTAAAGTCAATCTTTACTGAAAATAATTATAATATCCTCATGGATAAAGCAAAGCTAAACATTGAAATAAGTCATGAAGAAAGACAGATTGTTGTATACGTGAAAATATAAGTTATTTACATGTTGGGTAGCCAGTAATGATGGATTGTTTACAATTGAAAAATATTTTAGTAAAAGTTGTCGATCCTTTGGTGTAACATCATTTCGGCAACTTTTAATAATCAGAATCAATGAATATGTATTTAATTGTCATCAATATTTATTGTTTTAACAAAGGGTTATTCTGTCGTCGAAGGAGTAATTTTTTATGAAACGGCGGTATTTAGGACATTTGAGTCATCATGTTTAGGTCTCTGTCTCTGCTCTCACGACAGCAGAGACAAGATGTGATGTCATGCTCCTTATTTTATCTTTGGTCAGCATGGCAACTTTGTGAATACTGTCAGTTGCTTCTTGTCATTTCCATAAGCATTTGATACCAAAGATATTCTTTTGTTGCATGATTGTTGAACAGATCAATGTGTGCTGTGGGGAATGGAGCTTTTTCGAATATATTATTGCCATGGAATTCAGGTGCCTGGTTTGGGACTAATGAAATATAGCTTGCTACCAAACAGTCTGACCTATTTTGATGCAGGAATTCTTTTTATTTTTGGTTTGGCTAAACAAGCAGGAAAGATCTAATAAGATAGCTTTTAATTATTAATCATAATTGGGATTAATGAGGATTGTTGGGTGCAGTTCTGCTACTTTTAATTTGAACTTTAGGGTTGTGGGACAGATGGTGTGCTAAGGAGTAAAGAATGCATGCAACAGGTTCATGTGACGAACATGCACAGGGCAACTCAGCATTTGAAACTTGCCACTCTATTGGGTTTCATAAACAGAGCATTATGTCAAGATGGCCTTACAGACTGAGCAGATGTCTCAGGATTTAGATGAGGCAGTTAACTTAACCAATGAAAGTGAATGAATTGTGTTCCTTATATTTGAGCTGAAAGCTCCCCAATAGGCAATTGTTGAGCATGGCAAGTAATGGAGAAAAGGTTTCATGTGTTCTGGACAGTTTTATTTTTACTTAACACAACTAGGCTACTTCTAACAAGTAGCCTATATGAATTAGAAGGTGAACGGCTCATCTTACCTCTGACTTTTATGTTTGTTTAGCCTATAGTCCGTGTTACAAAACACCAGGCGATAAAAAGGTAACTATTTCCACTGGCCTCTGCTTTTATTTCTATTGGTCCTCCCTGTCTGGGTTGGTGTCGGTGTAGACCTGTGTGCGAGTCGCCGTCTGCTGGTTACCTTCAATGAGGCAGAGGGACGCTTTCGTGGGCTCTCTGGAACCCCAGTGCTTCCCCAGCCTGTCCCCGCGACCATGGGCCTGCAGCCAGAGCTGCTCTTGGGGAAGTCTGGGGCCGCTCCATATTTCTGGGAGTGTCGCTCTGGCGGGGTGCCCGTTCTCCCCCTCCCTGGGCCTCTGGCAGGTCAGTATGGTCCAGTAAGAGGGTGGGCAGGGTGCTAAGACTGCCTGCTGGAAGTCAGAAGTGCACTTTGTTCAGGGTTTTTTCTTTTTAAAAGTGAAGAATTAAACTGTCATGCATCAGTAAAAAAATGGAGTTTCAATTAATCCATAACTTCTCGAATTGAAATTTCTGATAAAGGAGGGTTTTTTTTGGGGACAATGCTATGAAACATCTGCCAGATGTGTTGTCCACTCTCAATTTAATTCAGTGATATCCTTTTCCCACTGGTGTACCCAATAAGTTTAACAACAACTGCATAATGTTTGACGCTGAAAGCTGTCAAAGGTAATGTTCAACTAATATGAAGCGGTAATTCAAAGGACCTACCTAAAGGTGCACATAAAAACATTTGAGTTGTATTGCATACGTGTCCTAATTAGTGTTCTCTCTTTTATCCACCCCGAACCCTGGCTGCCGTCCCACCACACCCCTTCACCTCAGACGGGCAGGAGACTACTGGGAAATGCCCCCATCTCGAATCTGAGGAATCAGACCCGTCATTTGGGGATCTGTCCAATGGTGAGGAGCTCAAGTCCCCACACAAACATGGTGCGGAGGAGCTCGAGATCCCTCCTCTGGACTGCAATGGAGCGCCTGCCAGAGAGTCGGGCCCACCAGGGGGCGCCAAAGCCAAGACGGAGCCTGAAAAGAAGTTCTCTTGCAGCGACTGTGGTCAGGCCTTCCGCACCAAGTCCTACCTCAACAAGCACCAGCACAGAGTGCACAAAGCCCTGAAAGGTCAGGGGGGGACCAGTTCTGGCGTGGGGGACCTGCCCCCTAATCTGGGCTCTCCCTTCTCCCCTCAACAGAACATGTCCTTACTGGAGTCCTTTGGTTTCCAGATAGTTCAGTCAGCCTTTGCGTCATCCCTGGTAGACTCTGATACTGGCAACAGTGGAATGGACTTGGGAGGAAAATGATCCTAGGGCTGGCAAGCCATTTCTCTTTGTGCTCTCAAAGAAGAAGAGGCATGGCTTGCCACCAGATATTCAGTCCCCCACTGTAGGGGGTGGCTTTGACTGCCTTGCTGTTTATTGCTTCATTTACTGTACATCACATCCTGTCATTAATCATCCTTGTGGAACTTTATTTGTAATGTTGAACCGCTTGATTTGTGTAAAACCTATTTTGAGTGTTTCGAGAACTCTTTTTCTGATGGGTTTTTTTTTTAAGCCGATTGTGTTAATGCTCTTCAATTGCTTCTGTTCTAATCAAGCTACTTGTCCGTCACGAATCCATGATGAATTTACCTAAATTACTATTATGCATATTAATCAACAGAGAGTCATCTGTTGCCCAGTTATGAATTATTGGGTACTCAGCGTTTGGGGAAGTTTTCTCTGGCTTTTTGACACATGTCAAGAATCTTGTTCCAAGCTGCTGTAAAGGCGCTTAACAAACTAGTGTTTTGATCACGAGGAAATCAAAGTCCATCTTTTGCCTCATTGTATAAGCTCGACAGAAAAAAAAAGATTACTTTCTTTCTGAAAGAAAAGCTTATTATATCAATTTCAAAAAGGCATGCACTGCCTTAGATGAGTTGATTGGTTTGTTGTAAATCTTTAAAATTTTGTATTGTTTTTTTGTCAGGCACATCGGAAAGTAAAATCAAATCTTAAACAGGGACCAAGTTCAGGTTTGTCCTATAGAAATGGAGAATTGTAGAATATATTTTATTAACTTATTTAATGCCCTATTCACTTTGTGCACAGAAAAAAAATCTAAGTGTATTGTTTATTAAAATGTCTATGTGGTCTGCTGATACTGCTTATTTTTCCTTTTATAAATTATGTTTAATACGAAAGGCCTTTTAAGGATGAGATATATTGAAAACCTGTTGTTGTACATGTTGAATAATCTCTATGTGCGTGTTTTTGAGTATTTGTTAGTCTAAGTGTTTAATCATTTGTCAGACTGTTTGGTCTATCATAATTCAGAACATTCCTTTATTATTTATAATTCTTGTGTGATTGTAATTAATTAGACCATGCCACTTTGGGCCTGTAAATACACATTTGTTCCCATTGACAATTGTGTAGTATGGTGTTGGTTATGGAGGTTTATTCAATGCCCATAGAGGAAATTCAGTGGTACACCTCCTGGGTTGGGGACTGAATGGTCACTGGATGTTGACAGTAGCATCACTGTAGGGACACTGCTTTGGTAGTGCTTACCGTACCTGTTGCATGACTCATTACTCTTATCAATCGGTCTGATAGGGCTATTGGCTTCTTTTATATAAACTTTAATTTGAGCCCCTCGTTAAGTGGTTCACTCATACTCCGGAGAGGAAATAAACAACAGTTCGAGATTTAGTTTTTTATTGTTCTGGCTTGCAGAATAACAAACAACTCAACTACTTAAAGTACACTGACAGTACACATGTTCAATTCAATTCAATTTAATTCCCTGTGAAATATTATTTTCCTCACATATGTTGGTACTCAGATATAAAGAACACTTTTCTTGCTCTACACTCTACTTTCTGTTCTGTCTTATTCTTTTGGTCTGTTGCGAAGTGCCTTCCAAATATTGATTGTGCACAGCAGTGGATTATTAAGGACCTCTTTTATAAAGGGTAAATCAAAACACAGAGTAACTTGAATTGACACTTTTGTACAAAAACGTGAACACATGAAAGTTGTACAGTGTGTTCTCTTGGTATTTTATCCATGTACTCAACAAGATTGTTCTTAAAAAAATGTAAGTTACTTGTTTTGTTATAAAGTCTTTGAAATATTTCAATATAAGCATACTTTTCTATATATGTTTGTTTTGTACTCTGTTTTTGTCTTATTGCTACAGAGGTGGGGGATAAAATAAATACATATTTGACACACATTTTGTATTTACTGTGTAACAGCTCTTGTGGATTAGCTGTGTGGATTGGAGATCAATGTAGAGAATGATCCAATCATTCCATTCACCAGAAATTATGAATATACTAGTAAGGGCAGGTGTAGGAACATACACATGCAGGCTATTCCAAAGTCATAACCACAGGTGTTGCATTTTTAAACAAAGTGTTTAAAACATGTTTGCTGGATACATTTAATGTATTAACTGAGCCAACACACTAGGAAGGCACAGGTATAGTAAAAATAACAAAATTATAATTGTGTTTCTTTTTCTGTGTCTGTTGTCTGTCCCTTGTTCTTGTAGTTAAGCTTGTTAAAGTCCTCCATAATTTCATTCATGGTTTTTCCTTTTGTTTCTGGGATGAAGTATAACATAAATGCTGCACTGAAAAAGCAGTAGACCACAAAGATCAAGAAGCAGAATTGTCCGAGTCCATCCTAAATAAAAAAAGGTGGTTAGTGGTTTGAAGGAATGGGAATGAGCCTAATATTGAAGTACCAAAAGGATCATATGAAACGAACACGATATCGAACCTAGATATATAATGTACTATATCCATGAAACAAGTGTGTTATCCTGTATTCTAACTATAGGCGTGTGTCGATGAATGAAGTTGCTCTGGTTGCTTACCACTGCGTAGGGGAAGAACATTCCAATGAGGAACAAACCCAACCAGTTAACCGTGCCACTGATGACATAAGCCGAAGGGCGCCAGACCTGTAGGAAGAGGTCAGCTGGGAGGGCCATGGAAACTCCGGCTAAAGACAGGAACACCACCAGTTGAACTCTTGATCCTATCTCACATCTATTTGGAAACTCATCAGAGTGGCCATGTCTTATACAGCAGCGTGTAAAGTACTTACAGGGTCCAAGTCCATAGACGCAAATGATCAAGAAGATCAGGCTTATGTTTATGTACGGGATCCATGGGTACAGGTCCTGTGGGACAAGGAACCCTTAATATCTCATGGGTTCTGATAGGTTGGATGAAGACACCGCTAAACCATGTGAGTGTGAAGGAGAGTTACCTTGATGGAAAGCATGACAACCAGTAGAGACATGACGAGTCCCATTATTAAGTATCCGTATCCCATCAGCTTCTTTCTACCCGCGTGATCTATAAACAGAGCCTGAGGGAAACTATTATGAAGCCTCAATACATTCAGAATTTACAACCTTGTTAACCTAATCAAAAACAACAACACAGGACCCCCTGAGTTATCTCACAGCAAGTTGCAATACTTACACAGATGGAGACAGTGGTGAGTTCTGTTGCTCCGATACCAATGGAAAGGTAATGCATTTTGTCATTTTCAACTCCAGATTCACGGAAGATGTCGAAAGCGTAGAAATACAGCTAAAATAACCAATGTACAATGAAGACAGCAAAGTGAGGCCAGGGGTAGCGGTGCACTGTATGATAAGTTACAAGTAATCATTGAGTCTTTGAATGTCGGCAGGAGATCCAAACTCACAGCGTTGATGCCACAGAACTGGACACCGGCACATGGAATGACAAGAGCCAGTAGTTGCCACCTCACACAACTGGAGCGGAGTACGTCTAGTACTGTCTTTGACTTTTCACCGTGCGAGCTCTCCCTCTCTTTTTTCATGTCGTCCAGCTCTAGTTTCAGGTCCTCCTCCTGCCACAGCCAACGCAGGGCTACCACACACACACACACACACACACACACACACACACACACACACACACACACACACACACACACATTAACACTAAACCAGATTGATTGATTGATGATGAATATTTTGATCTTGTCACATACCCTTTTGGCAGCCCTCAACATCACCCTTGTCAATGTATAGGTATCGGGGTGCCTCGGGAAAGAAGAGCAGAGCCAGGAACTGGGTGATGGCCGGAAGACCGCTGAGGGCCAAGAGATAAGGCCACATGCTATCGGTACCCATCAGTTCTCTAAAGACAAGGATTAGGAAAGCTTTGTAAATATTGTTTGACGATTTCATACAGTGTCAGAATAAAGACACGACTTTTGTTTAGAATTTATATATTCTATTATTCCGCCCTAACCACTTTGACATAGGTTTCAAAATTGTGTACTTTGGTCCAGGTTGTGTAATAATCTTTTATAAAGAAAGAACTGGCATTAGCTGGTTTTACCTGGATTAGAGAAAACGGTCGACTAGTGAACTTGTAGGGACTTTGAGTGCATAGGACAGTTTTTTACTGCCTTAAGTTATAATACTAAAGAGAGCATGTTGACAGTTTTTGGTGAAGCATGTTTAGCATAACATTGTTGTTTCAATGGTTACAAATACGGAGATCATAGGCTCAAATTGCACATGTATAATGATGTGATGATATCTGTGATAATTAAACAAAATTCTATATAGGAAATGTTGTTGCTGATACAACTTACTTAAGGCCAACTATTTGTCCCATGACCTTCCCTAGGCCAATAAACATGGAGCTGGTAAGAGCCAGGAACCCTCGTAGCTTCTTTGGAGAACTCTCTCCAAGGTACATTAAGTGAACACTGAGCCCAAGGCCTGTTTTTGAGAGAAGAAAGAAATTATACCTCATAAACATGCCTGCTGTAAAGACTGTCACTACTAAGCTTTTGTTTGTGTGTTTGACAACAAACATACATATACAACATACCAACATTATATCCATATAGAAATCTGCCCACCAGGATCATCTCAAAAGACTTGGCTGTGCGACTGAGCAACATAACCAGAGCAGCCACAACAGCCACAACACTGTTGATCAAAAGGGATTTTTTTCTACAAAAGCAAGCACAAAACAGGACAAACAATTCACAGGTTATTGTAAACAGTGTGTGTGTGTGTGTGTGTGTGTGTGTGTGTGTGTGTGTATATCTTACCGGCCATGAGTGACAGGAAGACTACCACTATGAATAGCCCCGACCCATCCCCCGAGGCTGAAGATTGACACAATAGAGGACCAGATGAGCATGCTGGTAAAATCATCTGTTGGAATCTTGTACCTCCCCAACCATGTCTGGTTAACAAAGCCCTGGATGTGCTGCAGTCAGAGAGAGATTATGTCATATATTTAGAATGACCAGAACATACAGAGCCTAGCACCTTGTTGTTGAAAAACATATTCACAACACTAACTTTGTTCCTGCATTTGTTGGTTCTCTTTAATAGACAAATAATGGACACCCCAAATGTACACTCAACAGTTAAATTCAATAGATATGTCATTTGAAAATCTAATAATATAACTAATGCAATGTAATATCCACTGTCATCACATCACATTTATTTAACTTAAACGGCCATAGCACATAGAGTTATGATAAGAAAAATCTTCTTCTTCTCACCTCTGCTGGGGAAGCCAGAATGGAAACGTGAAATCCATACTGAAATGATCCCCCAATTCCTAATACCAGTGTCAGCAAATAAAGCCACCGATACTGCACCTGTAATGTTTTTAACATTCTCCTCAGTAATAGTGCCAATAAGTATATACAAGTCAACTAAAATAAAATAGAATTTATTTGTATAGCACATTTTGTACACAAAGGCAAGCAGAAACATAAAAGGAGCAAAACAATAGACCAAGAAAGAAACAAAAACAAATGTAATAAGAGAAATAAGGAAGAAGGAACAATTCAGCCAAATGTAATCAAGCAAAACCTATAAGTTTGTAATCTTCTTTTATATATATATATAATATATATATATATATATTATATATATATATATAGATATAAATATATACACACACATTTGTAATATTATTTTGCTAATCTTGATTTTTTTAAAATCTTATTTCAGTATATATATACACACGGTATATATATATATATATATATATATATATATATATATATATATATATATATATTGGTATGTATAAATTTGCCCTTGCACACGTTGTAATTCCATACACAAAATACAATCAACAAATTAGGAATGATGACTTACTAGTTCTTTCAGTGCTTTCCTCATCTCGTCTAAATGGCTTGCTGGATTTGTGATGCAAAAGAACTACAAATGTGCTGCTGACTATACCTATAGCCAGGGGAATGAAGGGATAGATACCCTGGGCCAGCAGTTTATACTCCAGTCAGCTACAGATACGCATCAATGAGCATTGGTTGATGATTATATAGGATGTTCATTCAAAAGCAGTTTGACATGTGAGTCTTCTAGTGATGCCTGTTCAAACTGGATTGACGTCCTGGTGACAACTTGACCATTTTGGTTTGTTCCTGACAGACAAAGAGTCTGGATGCCTTGCACGAGGAAATGTGAAAACCCTGGTTTGGTATTATTATAATTTGAAGGCAATACATAGTTAGTGGTGTCATATTAAAAAAAGGAATAACTTACACATTTTTAAGTGTGAGATCACAGCCTACGTCAATTGGCAGAGGTAACGTAAACGTCCATATTAGCCTCATGTGTATAACTTAAGTGTTATGTTGGTTTTATGTATATCTGAGATGATTTAGAGATGAGTGAGTACATTAGATGGGGAAAATAGTTAAAACAAGTGTATTATAATAAAATGCAGTTGCTACTGAGGACGGGATTTCCCATTTTGACAAGACCATATTTATCTGATTAATAACAAAGCAATAATTAGTAAGCACAGTAAACAATTAAGCATAAGCATTTGGGTCAACTGAGCAGCTACATAAGCTGGATAAAATGGTAACTCAAGGTTAAAAAGCTCTTTAACTCATGGAACCCATAGAAGGTATATCTTTGGTTTCAACTTGATAATTTATCATATTGTGCTCCCTTTGTTGTATTTATTTATTAAAATGCTCATTATCATTTTTCAATTATCATGATATACCTACATATGATCCAGAACTTACTAACAATTTTCTTTTAGTAAAAAAAAAACATGAAAGTTTTTCTGTCAGAATCAGCCAATAAGAGGATAGGTGTGCCTTTAATATTAAGCCAAAATTAAAACTAAACCTTAATTTAACCTTTTAAAAATGTGGGCTTTTATCTAATATTGTGACCAGATGGCCACCCCGAATTCTCTCTTTTAAAGGAGAATGTAAAAATGGGAGGGAAGCCTTGTTGGCCTGAGGTAATTTCAAACTTAAGATTCAACTGGTAAAACAGTAAATCCCTTATACCTTTAAAATGGTTTTACTCCTGAAAGAAGGAGCTACAGAAGGAGTACACTTTCAGCAGAATGAAACTAAACCAACATAATCCATTTTGCTCGTTGGGCCCAAAACTCTTCAAGCTGAAGTCATACATCGACAACGATGCACCTCTAAGATAAAATGCAGTGGCACGGGTCTACAGGGGACTGGATTGACAGACTTCTCCTAGTTGATACTGGGCTTGAGTGCTTGTTGTTGTTAGATCATGTTTATCCTGGCCTCTGAAATTGAGTTTATGAAATTCACTAGCAATGACAGACAGTGTCTTTCCTTTGGTTTCAGGCAAAGCGAAGCCGACATACAGAGTAGCGAAGAAGCAAACCGCTCCAAAGGGCACAAAGCAGAATTGTCCCAATTCCCTCTGAAAAGAGGCAAAGCAGAAAGTTGTCAAGCTGTCAGACACGTGCGTGTCCGTGTGTATTCTGCTATAATGTACTTCATCTGTTAGATTAATCTTACCACCAGGAATGGAAATAGCATTCCAATTATGAAGAGGTTTAGCCACATCATGGAGCCAGCTATCATGTAGGCAGCTGGCCTGGCAGTTTGGTTAAAAATCTCTGTAGGCAGGGTCCCTGTCACCCCAGCTGAATGGCACAGAGAGTCACTTGATAGTCATTTAATCTTATATTAGGGTAATATTCCATTATATCTTTGTTAAATCTGTTAACACAGCCAAGCCCATATATATGCAGATATTATGTTTACTATTTAGGTTTTTAGGTAAACACATGTAGTAAGTAAAAAAACAACTTTGACTGACCTGGTCCCATGCCAAAGCTTAGAATGTAAGCGAACACACATGCCATGCTTAAATATGGCATGCCTTCTATTACGTGCTTTTTGTGGATAGAGAAAAACACACAGCATAGAAATTAATTGGTAAAATATATAGTTAAATATATAAATACATCTTTCAGCTCTGTACATGATGGCTACATAAAGTACACTTTTGAACGTGTGTGTGTAGGCCTATCCAAACATTCATCATCATCATCATCATCTTCATCCGCTTTGTCCGGGGTCGGGTCACGGAGGTACAGTGCCTTGCAAAAGCATTCACCCCCCTTGGCTAGTTACTTATTTTGTTACATTACAACCTGTAATTTAAATGTTTTTTTAATCTGAATTTTATGTCATGGATCTGCACAAAATAGTCTAAGTTGGTGAAGTGAAATGAGAAAAATATATATAAATTTTTTTTTTTTTAAATAAAAATCTAGAAATTGGCATGTGCATATGTATTCACCCCCTTTGCTATGAAGCCCCTCAAAAGTTCTGGTGCAACCAATTACCTTCAGAAGTAACATAATTAGTGAAATGAAGTCCACCTGTGTGTAATCTAAGTGTGACATGATCTATCAGTATAAACACACCTTTTCTGAAAGGTCCCAGAGGCTGCAACACCACTAAGCAAGAGGCATCACACCATGAAGACCAAGGAGCTCTCCAAACAAGTCAGGGACAAAGTTGTTGAGAAGTACAAGTCAGGGTTGGGTTATAAAAAAATATCCAAATCTTTGATGATCCCCCGGAGCACCATCAAATCCATCATCTTCAAATGGAAAGAACATGGTACCACAACAAACCTGCCAAGAAAGGGCCGCACACCAAAACTCACAGACCGGGCAAGGAGGGTATTAATCAGAGAGGCAGCACAGAGACCAAAGGTAACCCAAAAGGAGCTGCAGAGTTCCACAGCAGAGACTGGTGTATCTGTACATGGGACCACAATAAGCCGTACACTCCATAGAGCTGGGCTTTATGGAAGAGTGGCCAGAAAAAAGCCATTACTTAGTGTTAAAAATGAGATGGCATGTTTTGAATTTGCCAAAAGGCATGTGGGCGACTCGCCAAATGTATGGAGAAAGGTGCTCTGGTCAGATGAGACTAAAATTGACCTTTTCGGCCACCAAGGAAAACGCTATGTCTGGCGCAAACCCAACACATCCCATCACCCCAAGAACCCCATCCCCACAGTGAAACATGGTGGTGGCAGCATCATGCTGTGGGGATGTTTTTCAGCAGCAGGTACTGGGAAACTGATTCGAGTCGAGGGAAAGATGGATGGTGCTAAATACAGGGATATTCTTGAGCAAAACCTGTTTCAGTTTGCCTGTGATTTGAGACTGGGACGGAGGATCACCTTTCAGCAGGACAATGACCCGAAACATACTGCTAAAGCGACACTCGAGTGGTTTAAGGGGAAACATTTAAATGTGTTGAAATGGCCTAGTCAAAGCCCAGATCTCAATCCAATTGAGAATCTGTGGTCAGACTTGAAGATTGCTGTTCACAAGCGGAAACCATCCAACATGAAGGAGCTGGAGCAGTTTTGCCTTGAGGAATGGGCAAAAATCCCAGTGGCAAGATGTGGCAAGCTCATAGAGACTTATCCAAAGCGACTTGCAGTTGTAATTGCCGCAAAAGGTGGCTCTACAAAGTACTGACCTTAGGGGGGTGAATATTTATGCACGCTGAAGTTTTCTGTTATTTTGTCCTATTTGTTGTTTGCTTCACAATAAAAAAAAAAATCACATCTTCAAAGTTGTAGGCATGTTCTCTGGATGAAATGATGCAAACCTTCAAACAATCCATTCTAATTCCAGGTTGTGAGGCAACAAAACATGAAAAATGCCAAGGGGGGTGAATACTTTTGCAAGGCACTGTAGCAGTTCCAGCAGGGCATCCCAAACTTCCCTTTCCCGGGCCACATTAACCAGCTCTGACTGGGGGATTCCAAGGCGTTCCCAGGCCAGTGTGGAGATTTAATCCCTCCACCTGGTCCTAGGTCTGCCCCGCGGCCTCCGCCCAGCTGGACTTGCCTGGAACACCTCCATAGGGAGGCGGCCAGGTGGCATCCTTACTAGATGCCCGAACCACCTCAACTGGCTCCTTTCTACGCAAAGAAGCAGAGGCTCTACTCCGAGTCCCTCACGAATGGCTGAACTTCTCACCCTATCCCTAAGGGAGATGCCAGCCACCCTCCGGAGGAAACTCATCTCCGCCGCTTGTGTCCGTGATCTCGTTCTTTCGGTCATGACCCACCCTTCATGACCATAGGTGAGAGTAGGAACGAAGATAGACCGGTAGATTGAGAGCTTTGCCTTCTGGCTCAGCTCTCTCTTCGTCACAACGGTGCGATAAAGCGACTGCAACACCGCACCCGCTGCTCTAATTCTCTGGCCCATCTCTCGTTCCATTTTCCCCTCACTCGAGAACAAGACCCCGAGATACTTGAACTCCTTCACTTGGGGTAAAGACTCATTCCCTACTTGGAGTAGACAATCCATCGGTTTCCTGCTGAGAACCATGGCCTCAGATTTGGAGGTGCTGATCCTCATCCCAGCCGCTTCACACTCGGCTGCGAACCGATCCAATGAGTGCTGCAGGTCGCAGACCGATGATGCCATCAGGACCACATCATCTGCAAAAAGCAGTGATCCAATCCTCTGCCCACCAAACCGAAGCCCCCCTCCCCCGCGAGTCCCCCTCAGGAGCCCCATACAAGGCTCCATCCAGGGTCTCCAAAAAGGCCGAATACTCCGAACTGCTGTTCGGTGCATAGGCACAGACAACAGTCAGAGTTTTCCCCCCCATGACCCGCAGGCGTAGGGAGGCGACCCTCTCGTCCACTGGGGTGAACTCCAACATAGAGGCACTTAGCCGGGGACTTGTGAGTATCCCCACACCAGCCTTGCGCCTCTCACCCTGGGGAGCTCCGGAGAAGAATAGAGTCCAACCCCTATCCAGAAGTGAGTTTCCAGAGCCGAGGCTGTGCGTAGAGGTAAGCCCCACCAGATCCAGCTGGTAGCGCTCCACCTCCCGCAAAAGCTCCGGCTCCTTCCCTCCCAGAGAGGTGACGTTCCACATCCCCAAAGCCAGCCTCTGCCACCCGGGTCCGATCCGTCGAAAACCTCTGCCTTCACTGCCACCTTTCTGGCAGCGCACCCGACCCCCTTGGTTTTTCCCGCGGGTGGTGAGGCCACGGAACGGAGAAGGAGAGATGTTGGTGTTGTCCACGTTGCTTTTTCGGGCTATGCCCGGCCGGGCTCCGTGGCAAGCCCGGCCACCAGGCGCTCGCTGATGGGTCCTCCTCCTGGGTCTGGCTCCAGAAGGGGACCCTGGGCTTCCTCCGGGCTGGGTATCATCCTCTCTTATAGTTCTATCCATGAGGGTTTTTTAACCATTCTTTGTCCGGCCCCTCACCCGAGACCAATTTGCCATGGGAGACCCTACCAGGAGCACAAGGTTCCAGACAACACAGCCCCCAGGTTCATAGGGACACACAAACCTCTCCACCACGATAAGGTGATGGTTCCCGGAGAGGTATCCAAACATTGCCACTCTGTATAGCGAACCTCCCAGTGGACTCAATAATGCTTAGAACTGCTGATAACATTCCAACCGCAAGTGTCGTTGACAATGAAACATGTGAGCCTACAATAAGAGACCAATACCTCAAAAGACAGAGCTATTGTCATGACAGTTGCCCAGCCAGTCATAAAGATGTATCCACCCATTAGGAGAATCCTCCTGCCCTGTCGTTCAATCAGCAGGTTCTGAAAGAGATCACATAATATGAATAAGGTACATTATTATCTTGAGCAAAATAACACAGAAACGCTGTGCTCCATAATATACTAGACTGGCTCTTGTGGTCTGTGGGAGGTAAGACGAAATGTTAATAGAACTGCTTAGTTGAGAGAAACTATTTTCATAGTCTGGATTTAAGAATTTAGCCAGCAGGTAAAATGTTTTGTTTACTTTGGCTGATTATATAAGATCCACATGCTTTGCGAGGAGTACTCACACTTATTATACATGCACTGAATTCACATGTTCCAGTGCCAATTGTAATATATTGGATTTTATCTGCAGAAATCCCAGCTTCTTTGAACACATAGGATGCATAAAAGTAAATCTGAAAAAATAAACACAAAGAAACACATTTATAAGTACTAGCATCAATCCATCTACTTTACTATTATTTTAGCTAATATAATTTAAATGATCTTGATAAGTTTACTCAGACCAGCCTTTTACCAAGAACTGCTCAAAGTATCCCCCACCCACCACAATTATGTAACAAATCCGCTAAACAATGGTCAACCTTTCTTGTCAGCATTTTTGTGCAATGTTAAGTAGACAGCAGAAGTTGAATTTGTTGCTCACATAAAACCTATATTTGTGTCTACAGAGTAGTTTGAAAGGGGAGGGTGGGCAGCAGAGAGTAAATTAACATACCTTGGCTGCATTACTCTTAGTTACCAATATTCTGACATTTCAAAACACTACGTTGACCTGCCAAGAGGGGAGGCAGGTTGTACGTGGAACAAATTGTGTTCTTGCAAATTTAAAAAGCTACATGGAAATGTGAAACATTCACACACTGTATGAAATATTGATAGAACATCTCAAATGACGGAATACTGTATCACAAGAACAGTGGTCCTGCGAGAGTTCTGATAAATACTTCATCTCATCTACTCAGGCTTGTACAGTGGTGTGCAGAGGTGACATGTGATCCTGCAGTTATCTATCAGGGCATTCTGACAATGCCTCCATGGCAGTACTTTAGGAATAGTCGTCCTAATTGATGAATTGTCATTGAGCATGCAATGCCTTCACAGTCTCACCGAGTCATTGCCACAAAGCTGCATGGCACTGCTTATGACCATGATGGAGATAAGTTGCCAGCGGACAGAGCGGTCAGTGAAAAGATCCCATGGTCTGCTGGGTCTGCTGCCCTTGGTGTCAGCCTGCTCCTGCAGGATCTCTTCCAGCTCACTGCACTGGACCTCGCAGCCACGAAGCTGCCTCAGAGCTAGCCGGGAAGGTAACAACAGTTGGAAGTTAACAAAGTCTGAACAATTTTTCTTCTTGGCCTCAGTACGAGACTTTTCCACGAGAATTATTGGAACAAACATGTAAACCGGTCTCGTTTTACCCACCCCTGATACAAGCTTCCTTGTCACCTCTGTCAATAAGCAGATACCTAGGGCTCTCTGGGAACCAGGGCAAGGTGAGGAGTTGAACAAAGCCTGGAATAGCATTACTAGCAAGGAGGTAATGCCAGTATGGCTCACTGCCCAGAATCTCCCTGGAAACATGATCAACGCAGTTAAATTAGTCAAATAAACTAAAAGGTATACTTTTTCAGTGACAAACTCTGGACTTACAGTGCTTATTTTCATGTGCTGTGTGCAAATATGTACTTACTGTATATATGTATATACTGTATACAGTATACTGTCTTTTACAAATAGGTTTAAGTTAACTGTTTTTAATGTGTGTTTTATATGCTAACCTGAGGCTAACAACCTGTCCCAGCACTACACCAAATGACGTAAACACAGCTGATGACAAGGAGACTGCCCCTCGCAAGTGCTTTGGAGCACATTCTCCAAAGTACATTGGCTGGACATTCATGCTTATCCCTGAAAATACAGAGATTGGATTTACTACACAGCACAGAATTGACTGTACAGTAACTGTACTGTACATTCTCCAGTACAGTAACTGTACTGTACAGTACAGTAACAATTGACTGTACTTCAGCAACTGAGTCTAACAGTTAAGACACAATACCTTACTACTGTATCTTCCTTTAAATGTCAACTCCTCCCAAATACATTACCCAGCTTACTATAACACACTTTAAATCCGCAAAGATTAACTCATTTAATAGTTTACAGATTAAACATATTTCCTGACATTTTAAACACTAGCACTACTCCTTTACAAGACTAGAAAATGACTACTGCACCAAGCATGTACTCCCCAAAAACTCTGCACACAGAGCCCTCTTATGGACCATTTAACTTACCAGCATTTATTCCAACTAGGACACGTGAGATGATGATCATCTCAAATGACTTGGCTGCTCTACTTGTTAAAGCTATCAATGCAGCCAGCATCAGGAAAACATTGTTCAACAGCAAGCATTTCTTCCTGGGGGGAGTAGAAAGCTCTTTAGAATTTTCTTTAATTCCATGGTAGGTGATGTAGTGGCTAATATTTTAAAAACGTTTTGTAGGACTTCATTGAGGAAATAGAGCTTGAGCAGTGCTTATGAATCAGATGTGTCTTTCCATAATGGTTCCTCACTAAAATCTGGCAAGCTGTTTGAATGTTTGAATAATTAGTGTACCTGACACTTATAAGAAGAAAGTATACAGTAGGATACCTATCCTGGAGTGAACGTTCGTAACAAAAAAATGTGTATTTAACCTACTCGTACATATGTGAATGACACTTCCCATTACCTTCCAAAGCGTATGGTCATGGGCCCAGCAATAAGAGCCCCAGCCAAGCCCCCCAATGAGAAAATGGACACAATGATGGTCCAGACCAGGGTCAACTGGTAGTCCATCAACTGGATATCCCAACGTTCCAGAAAGGTTTCATTGACAAAGCTTTGTATAAACTGAAAGCAAAAATAGAGTTAGAGACAGTCAATTATGCCAAACTAAACTAAGCACATGTGCAAGTCTTGATTTGATTTTAGTCTGTCCTTTCATATTTGTCTATTAATTGGCTCATTGTTTGAGTTTCAATGCTGAGTTAGAAGAAACCTACATTTCAGAGATATGCTGAGAAATAAAAAAGACCGAATAAATGGTTAAACAACACCGACTCGAAGTAACAAATTGCTATTGAACCCAATGTGAAAAAGAGCAAGTGAGACGGGATTGGCCAGTAGCCCAAACACACACACACACACACACACACACACACACACACACACACACACACACACACACACACACACACACACACACACACACATGCAAGGGGACTGAAATACCGCAGACTGTCAGGGATAACTGTAACGTGAGACCATCTTCAATACATAGGAAAGCCATATTACAAACATCAATAAAAGTTATGAACCTTACAGTCGTTGGTGCATTCATTATAGCCAAGTTGTAGCCATATTGCAGTGTGCCTCCAATTGCGGCAGAGGTAACCATTAATGCCAATGTTCCAACATGGCCCTGTCAAAAATAAATGAAATGTGCTGTACTGATCATACCAGAGTTGATCATTTTTGATTGATATTGATAAAAGCGTATATGCTCCAGGAGAGCATTGCATAGAGCATTGCCTATCAGAGGCAGGAGAATCAATACACATATTCAGACAGAACCTTGATCTATATCACTCTCAATGAATTAGGTATAAAAATCATACTAATCCGTAGATACAGAAACAAATAGCCTAAACAGGAGCTTTTCTTTTTTTCAAATAACATGGACCATCTGTTTTTCACTAAATTATTATCCATCAAATAATTTGAATAGCTAGCATTCAACAATCAAAATGCATTGCGGCTTTACGCTACTTTTAAATGAGCGAGTTCAAAATAACATAAAAAAAGGAAAACACCAGAAGACAGACACATTTGTCAATTAATGTTTTGAATAAATAAAAACAACTTGGAAACAACTAGATCTACTTTACCTTTTCCATATTATTTGACATGTTCTATCGATTTTTTTGTACGACTATTAACAAAATTTCTTGTCCGAATTAACACTGAAAGTTAACCACACAGGTCAAAATACTTCACGACATAACGACATTAACTCCAACAATGAAGACCTCCCACTGCAAAGAAAAGCATGCGCTGAGACTGTACTGTGTTTAAGATCTATGCGTGCAGGGCCGCAAGCAAAAGCAAGCCGCATAGGTAGGTGTCAAGTGAGAGAACCGGATGAAGACAAGTAGATTGATACTCTAGAAATCCACCCATTAACTTTACCGCTTATCCTGTACATGGTCACGGGGGGGGCTGGAGCCTATCCCAGCAGACACAGGGCGAGAGGCGGGGTACACCCTGGACAGGTCGCCAGTCTATCACAGGGCCGACATATAGGGACAGACAACAACTCACACTCACATTCACACCTACGGGCAATTTAGAGTCACCAATTAACCTGCATGTTTTTGGACTGTGGGAGGAAACCGGAGTACCCGGCGGAAACCCACGCGAACACGGGGAGAACATGCAAACTCCACACAGAAACGCCCTTGGGTCAGGTGGGGATTGAACCCAGGACCTACTCTAGAAATGTACAACTAAATTTACATTTCAGATACACACTGTGCTACTGACGCAAAATATAGTAGAAATGAGTAACCACTGTTGCTTAAGAGCACGTCAATCGTTTAATGTTTAGTTAACTTAGAACATCTTCTTCCCTGTGCCTAAAGATACAAAAAAATCGAAGAAAAACTTTATTGCAATCTCTTTCACTTTATGCCCAGCAGATGGTGCTGGATATCTGTGCATGAGAAACGAATCTGCCCGCTACGCCCACTGATTAAAAGTTTAAAATCCTATTTTGGGCTAATTGTTTGGACACCTTTCTTGCATCATTATAGTAGCAACAACCGATTTAACATAGACTACTGATCATTTTTTAATTCTTTCTTTCTCTCTCTCTCTCTCTCTCTCTCTCTCTCTCTCTCTCTCTCTCTCTCTCTAATTAAATGACATGGTCAAGTCGCTCAGTACATTGACAGGTATTATGCATCTCCGGAAGCGAGAGTGAAAAATCAGTTCGAGTTTGAGGAGTAGTTTAACCGAATGGGTTTTGTCTTGCCTTGCCTACCTGCAATTTATATACATACTAGAGATAAAGATGACAATTGAATTATGATATGTTAGACACCCAAACGTTTGCACTTGGCATTGGCTAATAGGTCGATAGACTATGGATATTTTGATAAAATCTTTGTTTTTGTTTATTTATGCGACCAAACTTTGCCTGCAGGATGTATTAGGTCTGGAACCTCCGCACGTATTTCGTAGAACCCCAACATTATAGACTACAATTCGGTAAAAACAATCATGATGAATCGAGTTTTGTGGGATGCAATCTTTCTCATAACGGGTAAGTTTTCACTTATGAACTTTCAGGCGTAGTGTGAACCAGAGCCTTTTTCATAGTTTAATTGTAATTGTCGATCAACTAACAATACTGCCTGTTTAATAATCTGCTCTTGGAATAGCCCAGAAGACTGGCTTTCACGCCTATATGGCCTTACTTTTAGAAAATTTATTTTTTTCATCATTGAACTAGATTGCTATTTTTCGAGTGGTTTGCCTACACATGGTTAGTTGATGTGTCCTTTCAGTTCATGTTCGACTTTTCCACTTTTCGTTTTCTGCCAGTCATTTAATGCCGTGTCCTTGAAGTATATTTTCTGTCTTGTCAAGCTCACTATAGTCCAGTATAGTCCAGGTCGCCCTACATCAATTTCTTTGAACAAAATTGGTTAGACGATTTTTTTTTGTGTGAAACCAGTCAACTTAATTTTAGCACTGCGTTAAATCCATTACCAGATTGTGTGATGACACACAGTCAAAAGGATTAGCTTTTGAGGTACATCTTCCAGTTCTGCACCTCAGTATACAGTACTTATCTACAGTATATAGCCCACATAAGGTCGACAAAGCAGTTTGATACTTTTATTTATTTATTTAGAGTAATCCCCCTCATGTGCATCTTACTTTTTTCTTTGTCTAAAATTTGTGCACATTCCTCTCTGCAACAGGGTCCCTCTTTACATATGGAACAGGGCAGGGAAATTCTACAACTGCCACTAGGTCCTCTGTCCCTACCAGTTCTACAAATGCCACTGCAACGTCTACATCTACTGATACAACTACTTCTACCACCACGACTACTACCACCCTTCCAGTCAAAAGTAAGCCACGGTACAAATCGGTGTATACATGAACTGCTGTTAGTGCTTCGTAATGGCACTGCTGATAAATGTGTCTGTTGAAGATGCTCTTCTAATAATCAGCAATATATTTCAAAGTACCAAACAGCGACGGCACATTTAATCAATTAGCTGATCAGCACCATGTGAAAATAGGAAATAGGAAAAAAATAGGAATGCCCTTATAACTTATTTCTGTCTGACTGTCCTCCTGGCCGGAATATAACATGACATGGAGAAAAAGGCTAGGCAGATATTTCTGGGACAACGGATGGCTTTTGCACGGCCTGAAAGGAATAGTCAATACATGTAGGCTGGAATCCAACGGCCATTTGTCATTGGAATGGAGTGCGTTTTGGTTACAATGCAGCAATCTATCGTTTGCTCATCCTCCTTCTGAATACCACATTGTGGCATCTGTTTAGGCTGCCTGAAGACTCATACACAGGCGTTTGTTTTGCTAGTCATGTGGGAATTTCCCCCTCCATTGTTTTCAGTGATAAAATTGCACAGTTGCCTTCAATGTAACAGGTTATTTCCGTTTCATTTGACAACTTACATTATTTATTTCTCCTAAACTGGTACCAGTACTTGTACATGCCAAAGCCATATTTATTGGGAGTACCATTATACTAGACCTTCATAAGTTACTCACCATGAACTACAAGTTGTATAAGACTTTCCTACAGGGAGTTGCTGACCTTTGAGCAATGATGATGGATTTTTGTTTGTAATGTTGCACTAGAAGTCTTGTTTCTTACCACCCTTTGAGTACAGCTCGTTTTAATGCTCATCCTCCCAGGGAATACCCTTGACATAAGACTTAGCAAATCCTCAGTGTTTGCTAACAAAAGCATCGGTCATCTCCTGCCCCATTAGAGCTTTAGCAGGCGTGGGTGTCCTCTTTGAGATTTAGCTCTAAATGCAGCTCACAGAAGACACTGGTCAATTCGTTTCTATTTCCTATTTATTGTGAACTGTATAATATGTAAACAGTAATACATTGAGTCAGATTGGAATTAAGGAACAGTTTTAAAGTCTGCCTACAGTATTCTGAAACTAAACTCAATATTTTAGTTTTGTACTATAGCCACCATTTAATGTGATTTCTAGTCATTGTGGTTTAACAAACATAATATTATTATTTATTATTAATGATTTTTTGTTAAAATAGTTTTTATGATTTGTTATGTTTCATTTTTCAGAACATGGAGATTTTGATAGTATAGAATGCACTTCAAATCCTTTGGAAAATCATAATTGGATAACACTGGTAACACTGGTAAAGATTATACTGGCATTATTGATCGTCATCGTTTGGCTCTTCCTCTTATGTGACAGAGTTTGTGCCTGCAGCTGTTCGCTCTCATTTTGATGATTGCCCAGACTCCCACAACCATTTCTGTTTCCATGGTACATGCCGCTTCCTCATCTTGGAGGAGACACCAGCTTGCGTGTAAGTATATTCTGGATAAGTTGAATGTGCCTCTATCCACACATTTTTGTAATTGTTTATGTGACTCACTCAATTGCTTTTCATCTCAATGGGATTCAAGTCAGGACTTTGTCTAGGCCAGTCCACAACCTTAAATCGGTTTCTTTTTTGCCATTCAGTGGTGGATTTGATTTTGTGTTTTGTTTCAT
The DNA here is from genome assembly GCA_026901105.3 of Galaxias olidus. Classification (NCBI taxonomy): domain Eukaryota; kingdom Metazoa; phylum Chordata; class Actinopteri; order Galaxiiformes; family Galaxiidae; genus Galaxias; species Galaxias olidus. The sequence continues at coordinate 70,213 of JAPMUY010000528.1, read as the reverse complement.
TGTCTTGCTGCATAACCTAAATGTTTGAGCTTCCGCTCACAGGCTGATGGCCGGACATTTTCCTTCAATATTTTTTTGATAGACAGCAGAATTCGTGGCTCCATCTATTATGGCAAATTGCCCAGGTCCCAAAGAGGCAAAACTTCACCAAACCAGCAAGTTACCACCACCATGTTTAACTTTTGGTATGAAGTTCCTCTCCTTGACTCCTTTGTTACTTTTTCTCTAGACGTAAGGGGGCTCACATCTTCCACTTTTTCTTTTTTTTGACTCATCCATCCAGAGAACATTATCCCAAAAGGCTTTTGGGGTTGTCCAGGTGTTTTTTGGCAAAGACCAGACGAGCGATTTAGTTATTTTTGGATGGTAGTGGTTTTTGATCTCCGATAAGCCATTTTTGCCCAGTGTCTTTCTTATAATGGAATCGTGAACATTGACCTAAACTGTTGCAAGTGAGGTCTGCAGTTCTTTGGTCATCCGCCTGGGTTCTTGCATGACTTCCAGGATGAGTCTTCATCATTCCCGTGGAGCAATCTTGGTGGGACAACCACCCCTGGGAAGATTCACAACTTGGCTTCTCGGTTAGGAGATAATGGATCGCACTGTTGTTCATTGGAGTCCTAGAGTCTTGGAGATGGGTGTGTTTCTCTTTCCAGGCCGATAGCTCTCAACAACTTATTGTCTCGGCTCTACTGGAATATCTTTTGACTTCAGCTTAGTGTGTTGCTTGTTGACACCCTGTAGCCAACTTCAGTTTGCTTATAATGTTCTATATAAGTGGTACTTATATTGAACAGGGCTGGCAGTAATCAACTAGGATGTGTGCAATCAAATTTAATCTTATATATTTTTTAATATTGACCCGTCAGCGAGCGCCTGGTGGCCGGGCTTGCCACGGAGCCCGGCCGGGCATAGCCCGAAAAAGGAACGTGGACAACACCAACATCTCTTCTTCTCCGTCCCGTGGGCTCACCATCCGCGGGAAAAACCAAGGGGGTCGGGTGCGCTGCCAGAAAGGTGGCAGTGAAGGCAGAGGTTTTCGACGGATCGGACCCGGGTGGCAGAGGCTGGCTTTGGGGACGTGGAACGTCACCTCTCTGGGAGGGAAGGAGCCGGAGCTTGTGCGGGAGGTGGAGCGCTACCAGCTGGATCTGGTGGGGCTTACCTCTACGCACAGCCTCTGCTCTGGAACCTCACTTCTGGATAGGGGTTGGACTCTATTCTTCTCCGGAGCTCCCCAGGGTGAGAGGCGCAAGGCTGGTGTGGGGATACTCACAAGTCCCCGGCTAAGTTCCTCTATGTTGGAGTTCACCCCAGTGGACGAGAGGGTCGCCTCCCTACGCCTGCGGGTCATGGGGGGGAAAACTCTGACTGTTGTCTGTGCCTATGCACCGAACAGCAGTTCGGAGTATTCGGCCTTTTTGGAGACCCTGGATGGAGCCTTGTATGGGGCTCCTGAGGGGGACTCTGTAGTCTTGCTGGGGGACTTCAACGCACATGTGGGCAATGATGGAGACACTTGGAGAGGCGTGATTGGGAGGAACGGCCTCCCCGATCTGAACCCGAGTGGTGGCTTGTTATTGGACTTCTGTGCTAGTCATGGAATGGCCATAACAAACACCATGTTCGAACATAAGGATGCTCATAAGTGTACCTGGTACCAGAGCACCCTAGGCAGAAGGTCGATGATCGATTTTGTTATCGTATCATCGGACCTGAGGCCATATGTTTTGGACACTCGGGTGAAGAGGGGGGCAGAGCTGTCAACCGATCACCATCTGGTGGTGAGTTGGGTCAGGTGGCGGGGGAAGCCTCTGGACAGACCTGGTAAGCCCAAGCGTGTAGTGCGGGTGAACTGGGAACGTCTGGAGGAGTCCCCGGTCCGGGAGGCCTTCAACTCACACCTCCGGCGGGGCTTCTCTGGCATCCCTGTGGAGGCTGGGGGCATTGAACCGGAGTGGGCGATGTTCAAAGCCTCCATTGCTAAAGCTGTGTCTGAGAGTTGTGGTCTCAAGGTCTTGGGTGCCTCAAGGGGCGGTAACCCTCGAACATCCTGGTGGACACCGGTGGTCAGGGGAGCCGTCCGATTGAAGAAGGAGGCCTTCCGGGACATGCTATCCCGGGCGACTCCGGAGGCAGTTGCAAGGTACCGACAGGCCCGAAGGACTGCAGCCTCGGCCGTGGCAGAAGCAAAGCAGCGGGTGTGGGAGGAGTTCGGAGAAACCATGGAGAAGGACTTTCGGCTGGCACCAAAGCGGTTCTGGAAGACTATCCGACACCTCAGGAGGGGAAAGCAGGGAACCATCCAAGCTGTATACAGTAAGGATGGGACGTTGTTGACCTCAACTGACAAGGTGATTGGGAGGTGGAAGGAACACTTTGAGGAACTCCTGAACCCGACAAACCCACCCTACATAGTAGAGACAGGGCTGGAGGATGATGGGGGATCAGCATCAATCTCCCTGGCGGAGGTCACTGAGGTAGTCAAACAACTCCACAGTGGCAAAGCCCCAGGGGTTGATGAGATCCGCCCAGAAATGCTGAAGGCTTTGGGTGTTGAGGGACTGTCATGGATGACACGTCTCATCAACATTGCGTGGAAGTCGGGGACAGTACCTAAGGAGTGGCAGACCGGGGTGGTGGTTCCCCTGTTCAAAAAGGGGGACCGGAGAGTGTGTGCCAACTACAGAGGCATCACATTACTCAGCCTCCCCGGAAAGTATACTCCAGGGTGCTGGAAAGGAGGTTCGACCGATAGTCGAACCTCGGATTGAGGAGGAACAATGCGGTTTCCGGCCTGGCCGTGGAACAACGGACCAGCTTTTTACCCTCGCGAGGATCTTTGAGGGGGCCTGGGAGTATGCCAATCCGGTCTACACGTGTTTTGTGGATTTGGAGAAGGCGTATGATCGGGTTCCCCGGGAGATACTGTGGGAGGTGCTGCGAGAGTATGGGGTGAGGGGGTCTCTACTCAGGGCCATCCAATCTCTGTACTCCCAAAGCGAGAGCTGTGTCCGGGTCTTCGGCAGTAAGTCGGACTCGTTTCCGGTGAGGGTTGGCCTCCTCCAAGGCTGCGCTTTGTCACCTATCCTGTTTGTGGTATTCATGGACAGGATCTCACGGCGTAGCCGCGGGGGGAGGGGGGCTACGGGTTGGTGGGCAGAGGATTGCATCACTGCTTTTTGCAGATGATGTGGTCCTGATGGCATCATCAGTCTGCGACCTGCAGCACTCATTGGATCGGTTCGCAGCCAAGTGTGAAGCGGCTGGGATGAGGATCAGCACCTCCAAATCTGAGGCCATGGTTCTCAGCAGGAAACCGATGGATTGTCTATTCCAAGTAGGGAATGAGTCTTTACCCCAAGTGAAGGAGTTCAAGTATCTCGGGGTCTTGTTCTCGAGTGAGGGGAAAATGGAACGAGAGATGGGCCGGAGAATGGAGCAGCGGGTGCGGTGTTGCAGTCGCTTTATCGCACCGTTGTGACAAAGAGAGAGCTGAGCCAGAAGGCAAAGCTCTCAATCTACCGGTCTATCTTCATTCCTACTCTCACCTATGGTCATGAAGGGTGGGTCATGACCGAAAGAACGAGATCGCGGATATAAGCGGCGGAAATGAGTTTCCTCCGGAGGGTGGCTGGCATCTCCCTTAGGGATAGGGTGAGAAGTTCAGCCATTCGTGAGGGACTCTGAGTAGAGCCGCTGCTTCTTTGCGTAGAAAGGAGCCAGTTGCGGTGGTTCGGGCATCTAGTAAGGATGCCACCTGGCCGCCTCCCTAGGGAGGTGTTCCAGGCACGTCCAGCTGGGCGGAGGCCGCGGGGCAGACCTAGGACCAGGTGGAGGGATTATATCTCCACACTGGCCTGGGAACGCCTTGGAATCCCCCAGTCAGAGCTGGTTAATGTGGCCCGGGAAAGGGAAGTTTGGGATGCCCTGCTGGAACTGCTACCTCCGCGACCCGACCCCGGACAAAGCGGATGAAGATGATGATGATGATGATGATGATATTTTTTAATTGGTTCATTGATCAATAAGTTAACAAATGGGGCAGTTACCTTTTCACAGGGTGTTAGCTTATTTTATCTTCAATAAATTAAATAATCAGTTAACTATTTTCTCTTTATTTAGGTTGTATTTGTCTTAGGGTACAATTTGTGTGACAGCATGGGGTCAAATGCATATACAAATATATTGACACAACTGTACATATGTGAAGGTTTCTTCTATGACAACCATTGATTGCATGCATTGACAATTTTTTTGTTTGACTCTTAGCAGTACCTCCCACACTGGCCTTTTCCTTAAAATAACTGTCATTATTCAATACCTTTCTTCTGTGAGGAATAATTAACTTTGAAAACAATGTTTTTTAGTTCCTGGTACTAGTATCCCCTTGCCTGTAACACAGACTCCAAAGTGAACGTTGCTCTATGTTGGAGCGTAAAATGTATGAAACCAAAAGTGTATATTGAAATAACATTTAAGAAAAATATCAGGCTAAAAAACTCCTGGTTTTAACATTGTCTTTTAATAATTCTAGTAGTAGACAGTATTTCAGTAAACAATTGAATGGATTCAGTTGAGGTTTGATATAGGTAACAGTAGCTTGGTGAGAATAGAGAGGTCCTGAGCTCACAGTCCATTTCACTTGGATGATCTGTCCATTAATCTGCTAATAGACTACAAATTAAAACTAGAAGACAATTGAATAGCTTGACCAATCAGCAATGAAAATCAAGTTTAGCTGATGGTGATAAAGATTAGTGCAGTGCAAGAGAGTTTTCCCCGTTAGTTTAGTAGGCCCAGGATATGATCATAAAAAATACATACTGTGTGTTATTATTCAGGTTAAGCCCTATAAAAAGCAATGTTGTGATGTAGAGAAGGATTTGTCCCAAGAGCTTTACTGTCATTAACTTTACTTTACATGTTTATTCTATTCTATCTAAATAAACAGAAGTTTCAAAACTTCTAGATAATGATATATGGGCTCTGTTGCCATGCACATATTTGAATTACTTTTATATTAACTCACTTTTTCTCATTTGTCTCTTAACACTGGAATGGTTTTCTCATTATGCTGTCTCAATATAAATAGTACATCGTTTTTAAAGTATACGTGATAGACATATATGATGGTGTTGATTCATCCTTCTCTACTTCATACTGTTTTTTTTGTTTGGTGACGTCTGTTTCCTATCTGATTTTCCAACAGGCCGTTTAATTCCACCGACATTGCTAATATGCTGATAGCATTTTTCTCTATGACCAGAGAGTCTTTTTACTTTTTTGTCTTGGAGGCTTTATTGCATACCTTCTAGTTTAGTGTGATTTGTTTTGCCTTTGTGGGACAGGTGCCACCCTGGCTTTGTTGGGATGAGGTGCGAGCATGCGGACCTTCTAGCCGTGGTAGCCACCAATCATAGGCAACAGACAGTTGCCACGGTGCTGGTCCTGTGTGTGATTGGTTGTGTTCTGACGATGCTGTTGTGCACACTGTTGCAGTAAGTAATCCATATGAAATATTGATGGAGCTGTGACACCACAATCATCTTTGCGTGTCGTTCAGCAAAGGAATTTGGAGCTGTACAGATTTATTTAAACTTAGCCTTCAACTTTTAGCCTGGTCGCTCCTGCCCTAACGATTTTTTCTTTTTTCTTGGCCTAGTTGTTGGTGGAGGAGGGAATTTCACCGGAGGAGCCATGCGCTGCGCTGTGCGTCAGTAAATCCCAGCAGCATGCTGAAGGGGGGAGCCTCCTGCTGTCATTCTGAAAGTGGTACGATGTCTTTCTTATCGCACAACGTTTGCCTACGTAGCACATTTCTACAGTCATGTTTGTATGAAATTGGAAACCATTGGGGTCTAATTATAGTTATCAGCAGGAGAGATCTTTTGTAATCAACCATTGTGCCTGAAGGGCAATTCCAATTGCATACTGTGAGTGCCATGTCCTATATGAAGGTTTGCAAGACCCATCTGCTTCTCCAAATTCACGACACTTTTTGTTGTTAGATTTGATATGAGTAAGTGTTGCCTTATGTAACATATTGCAGACTGGAGGCCTATTTGTTTTTTCTTAACCACTGACGCATACTAAAACATCTTTTTCCATATTTGACATAAAAAGGATTTACTTTTAGCTGCATTGCTTGACTACATGCTTGTTTGTCATTCAGCAGTGGCATGGTGTGGGTCTGTTTGACAATTATGCCACTGTTGTGCAAGTTTATCATATTTTGTTTTGTTTTGCTATTCAATTTACTATTTCACATAGAAACAACAGGATACTAGTTTTAGACATTGGATGATTCACTAATGAATTGGATTAAGTTAATAAGTGATTTTACTCCCTTAACAAGGTACCACTAGTTCTGTTTATATTTCTGTTGTTAGTCGGTCTATGTTCAATGGACTTGCTGGTTTTATGGATTGGACCGTGCGTGATTGTGTAGCCTTTCAGTTCAATAGATCTCCATCTTCATGATATATTCATGAGACTTGTCAACAAAACGATATTATAACATTTCTATGTGCTTCTTTTTAGTGGTTTGAGAAAGAATCATGGGTTATCACCATCTATCGTCCTTTGGTGCAAGCTCTCTGACCGGTCAACTGAACAAAGGATGCTTGTCTGAAACCTGGATAAAGTAGAACTGGATGGAGGAAAACACTTGTAAAAACCGTCACCAGGCCCCCAAAAATAACCATCTGATGTTTAAGAATCACAGGGTACAGCCGCTGACTTGGATTTCCAATTCTATTGCTTTGTGAAACTCGTGAGAAAGTTTGGTCAGTTGTGAGTGAGAACTCCAGAGATCCTTCTCATGGACAAGATCCAATTTGGCTAGGCCTCTAAATTATTATGGCTGGATGGCCTGCCTAAACTAAACGGCCAGACCATTGCATGCGGACAAAAAAAATATTCTAAAGGTAACATTTAAGTGGATACCTAACAAAAAATACACTTCGACTATTTATTACAGACCAAGCTTCAACCAGATGTACAGTTTACTGAAGTCAAATGAACCGTTTTTGTCTTTTAAATATGTTGCACTCCACTAGAAATGAACTGAAAAAAATCACAGAAGAAATTTTTAAGGAATTATGGTGGGGCAGATCAATGCTTTAAAGGACTGTTAGTTTATGTTTTTAAGCAAGGGATACGGACTCACTTCATTTGACAAAAATGAGGGAATGCCAACTGGACTGACTTATATTAAGCTGGACTTTGATGGAGAAGGTTTGATAGTGATCTTGCAGAACCTAAGTATAAAGACAATAACACATAATGCAAATTAATTTTCCTCCTTCGCCTATAATCTAATTTCTAATCACAGTGGTTTGCTATCTGTCTGTAGATGGTATTGGAATCTCAAGGGTTTGTCGGCAAAGAAAGCAGGATCATGGTTGACGAACTGCTTAATGTGTCAAACATTGCCTCCGATGTAGGGTAGTGCTTTGCTATTTTCCATTTTTTATTCCTGCATGGTAACTTATCAACAAATGTTTACCATTTAAGGATTCATTTGATTATTTTGGAATTTATGTCTCAACATGTGCATGTTACAAACACAACGACATGAATAGTGACAGGACAAAAGCTACTTAATCCTGACAAGTTTGTATGGTCACTTGTTATACTTCTCTGAAGGTTTAAATACTTTAAATTATAACAGCACTTAGTGGTCACTTAATGATATTGTAAACTTAAAATGGGTCAATGTGCTGACGATGCCAAAGGCACCTGGATCTTAAAGCCAGATTGAACACTAAAAGGTGGCTCTTAATAACAAATGCAGTACGCATCAGTTATATTGCACATAAACCTATGCATATACGCAAATGGGTTACTACATTTTTGTTTCACATGGTGGCACCCCATCAGAGAGGTAAACTAAATGTTTAAAAAAAATCTGCTATGAAACTTAAATAAATGTATGTTGGGGTGGACTATGCATTACAAATGTTACATTAGGGTAAAAAAGAAATTGAAGAACTGACCATGCAAAAGGATGTCTGAAGAGATGCAAAATTTTGTTGAACAGAAATCTGAATGATTTTCTGAATGAAGTAATGCCACTCCATTTCCCTCTTACACTCTGTCTGTATTTGAGTTAAGGGGCAGAGTTGGTGAGTGATGTGTTTGTAGGAATGTACAAGTATTTTACACTGTTTTGTGAATATGTTATTGTTTACATGCCAAAATACAGTGTCCAAAAGGTTTTTGTCAGTGTACAGCATATCATTTGGAAATTAATATAGTATTAGTTTGAAGCGTTGTCACATGTAAATAATTTTTTGTTGTTGTTGCAATTTTCAACCATATATACTGAAAGTAAGTGTAAACAAGACATGGTTTGTCAAAATGTAAGTATCTGTTGTGGGTGTATGTTTACAGTAATGTTATTGTTGGACCCTTTGGTTTCATCTCCAAGTAAAATGCTTTTGCCTGATATTCACTTGTAAACTTACTAGTTGTGTGTCAGTTGTCAATTGATCTTTGATATATAATTTTTTCAACGAAGATACAAAATAGCAAATATTGTTCATGTATCATATTTCTGTTGCTAATAGAGACCAATGCACATCCTGTTCATCACTTGACTTCTGCTGTCCTTAGAGGTACTCTTGTTGCTTGTATTCTAGTCGTTGCGTGCTGCGTTTCATTTAGAAAAAAGCTCTTTCCTCTTTCACATCTCTAGATTGTTAGCTTCTCTACAGCTCTTTCTATTTTCTTTGCAACTGAATATTTCAAGAGGCAGAAATCAAACAGGAAACTCTGCACCCCAGGCACAAGTGAACAAAAAGCTTAGTTCTTAAGTGCTTTTATAGCTGAAGGAGAGGCTTTACTCATCCATTCTCCTTTGCCTGTGATGTTTGCTTGCTTGTCCTATTTCAGTTCAAGTCCAAAACCACAAAAACAATACCCGAGAATGTGAAAATGATATGACATTGACCCACATTCTATATCCTGGTTTGTTTTAGATTTGCATACGTCTTTGGTTTGACCTTTTCTCAACATGCATCCATCTTACTCTCATTCCTTCTTTTCAGTCTCTCCACCAGGAGTTGAGAATCCCAATCCCATTATGTTCACAATTGGATTTCTGCAGGGACCTTTTAGAGCCGTCTGGCTGAGCTACTAAAGCCAGCTTTAACTTAAGGAGCTGTTCTGTGGGCAATCCTAAAGGGACACAAAAGGTTTACTGTGTAAAACAGGGAAAGGAAAACCGAATTGAGACAGAATGTGGTGATAGAGATATTACGTGATATTATGTTTATTCACTTTCCATGGGACTGTCACAGAAAGAGTGGGGCAGCAATTGAACTGTGAGCTTCACTTTAAATGTGTCAATTGTCTCTTGGCCTGGTTGGACCAATGGTTATCGCTCTTTCCAGTAGAAGCCAAGAGGCCTGCTTTTGTCCTACTACATTTGTCTTGTCCTCATCCCATGCCGCTTATGATCCACACCCAGCAATATGAGTATCTGCCACTGACCAGATGGTTTGAAATAAAGAGTATTAAGGTTTAGTGGTCCCGCCTACTCTCCATCTGCTTTACAACAATTCTCACCCTCCGACGTCATGGCTGAAGCAATCATTTTTACAGCAGTAAACAAAAAAGAAGAATTTCTGCATTTACACCAAAAGGAATATTTTAACTTCTCTCGCATGGCTTAATTAATAGCAAATATTTGTTTTAAGTATCATCACACATATTATAGTCTAGAAAGATATTTCAACAAACTTGCTTTGCTTGCCATTTAATAGCATTACAGGAAATTTGGCAGGAAGAGCTATACAAAATGAGTTGTTAAGTAGCCTCAATGGGACGTATACATGTGATCACTAAAATAGTTTTTATTTTTTTTACTTTATCCAATCAATCTAACTGAAAGGATTTCTATTACTCATGTTTTGTTCTAATGATCTATGGTTCACGCAAACGCAAATTTGTAATCATTTGTCTATACTTATATGACATTTGCATATTTATTACAGTTTTTCTCGATAGCTTAACCCACTGTTTTGAAACAAAATTCCTTTAATTAGAGCAATAACACAGCCATTGAAACAGACAACCTTTTCTCCACCTCAGTATATCAGTTATCATTGATTTCACACAAAATGCAATTGCTACAGTCTTTTGCAGAACAGTTCACACAATTCTCTAAATGAAGTCATAATTCTCTACACAAATCTCAAAAATCGATAGTTTAACTCATGTCTACAAAACTATCTTCTCACAGCAGACAACACTTCTCATAAAAGTATATCACAGTTACATTCATTGATACTTTACATGCAATATGTTAACACTTTTTATCAGTCAATCACCCCCATTAAAATATGTCACTGTAGGGACTTGACTTTCGAATGTATACTATATTGATGTAGCATTCATAACATTTACATTATTTATATAAACCTTTTGCCAGTAGATATATCGCGTTGATATGATTTATTTGGCTTTTCATGTGGAGTATTTGCAATGCTGTGACGTGGCCATTTTTACAGTCAATACAGTAATTGTTGTCATTGTCCTTTGACAAATTGAGGTATGTTTTGTATGAGATTATACAGTAATTGTTTACCGTAACACAGAAAGTCTCATTGCCTTCCTGGATGTTCTATGACAGACTTGTACACAGATGGCTATGGAATTCCTCCATCCATCCTCGCCATTTTTAAACCCCCATTGAAGCGTTCTTCACAGCCTGGAGATGGGTGGTGAATGACCATCCTCCTCATGACCGTATGTCACTGATTGATGCTATGAATGCAGGCTGTCTTAACATCTCTGCAGAAACCTGCCACGGGTGGTGTCGCCATGCAAGGCGACATTTCCCGCGCTGCATTGCAAGGGAAGACATACTCTGCGACGTTGATGAGGCTATGTGGCCAGACAGACAGCAAAGAGTAAATTAAAGCTGTTTTATTGATATTGTTTACACCTTTATTTTATTCATTTACATAATGCACCATCTTCCCATAGTTATTTTTTATGTGTACTTATTGAGTATATCATTGCAAAGGCAAAGTGACATTTTTATTATTTTACTGGAAATTACGTATCTTCTGGTCCAGATTTGGCTGTAATATTTGTACACTAGTTGGTATGTTTATCGAACACTTTTTTTTGCATTACATGTATATAGTACGTGTCAATAAAAACAATTACGTAAAAATAAAAGTTTTCTGTGGAAGTTGGTTTCTCCTAACTTGTCACTGTCTCATTCAAAGTTGCTAGTATTGAAAGCTCATAGTGTGTATATTGATGGTTGTAGTATTTAGAGTGTCAGTAGGTAATAACTGTACAAACGGTCTTGTAATTAGTTGACAAAGGTTGATTGTTTGGTGAATTTATCTGGTTTTGAGATGACTAATTTTAGTTTTGAGTGTCTTAGAGCATTTTGCAAGACAAATATTGTTTTGGTAGACTGTGTTAGTATGGTGACAGAGGTTTCAGTAATGAAAACACATTCTTCTCATTGGATGAAATGTTGTTCTGTTTTGACGGATTTATTCTATTTAGTGACAGGTATTTTCAGCTTTGGTAATGTTAGTGCATTTTGCTAAAGTTTTGGGCATTTTGGCTAGTGTTTTTGTTTTGATTGTTATTGATTTGATAAAATGTTTTCTGTTTCAAAACAGTGGGTTAAGCTATCGAGAAAAACTAAGACATTAAATGTTCATATCTTTTTGTCAAGGATTTGGGCACATTGATGACATAAAATGACTAAGGAGTAACTTGCGCAAATGAAAGACAATAAGCAAATACTAGCTATTACGCATGTTTTGTAACATGTTTATAAAACATTTAGACATTCTACAGATGTAGACTGTGGCAACTGGGCAAATATTTGCATATCGGATACAATGTCAGATTGCTTTTCATATTCTATATTCACAAGAAACTAATAGTTTCATAGCTGTATTATGATGAAACATGTTGAGTTGAAAAGAGTAATCATGAGTAATCATGCTATATTTTAAGTTAAGTTATTTATATATGCATATATTACAAGTTAGATTTAATCAAGTTCTGTATGTAAATTACATCGAGCCCTGGGCCTGGCTTTAAAATGTTTCCAAAAAGGAGTTGTGACATTGTATCACAGCTCACTTCTATGTTTAGGGAGCTTACTCAAGACAAAACTGCACCAGGACCATCTGAACCTGTACACAGCCACAAGAGGTTGAAACACAAAGACAATTTGGATACCATTCTTGGTCAATGACCGAGACTTAAAAGTAGTAGAGTATTTAGAAAATAAGATTTGTCTAGTTAAACCAATGTTGAGGTAAGTGAAATATTTCATATTCTGACACAAACCCCTTTTCCATTAGGGTACATCTTGTTTAAGAAGTCTTGGTAGCTCCTTTAGGGATCTGAGTAGGTGCCGTGAAGGAACATCTGGATGGCTGTCCTTGTGGTCTCTTTCCAACAGGTACCCCTGGATGCCCAGCGATCGAGAGGTCAGATAGTCATAGATATAGTGGTCCCCAACATGAGCTATGTTACTGGCTGGTACGCCACACTTCTGAATAGCCTGTTCAAAAATGGCTGGGTTAGGCTTTGCAATGCCGGCATCCTCAGAGGTCAACAGGAAGCTGAAGTGAGACAACAAACCACAGCCACGTAGAATACCTTCTAATCGACTGTCAAAGTTGGAGACCACACCCAGTTTTAGTCCCATGGAGGAGCAACTCTTTAGGGCCATTTCTGAATCTGGAAAAATCTGAAAAAACAGAGGGTGATTTACTAAACTATATTTTAAACAGTACCACTTGTTGGAACAGCAATTAAAGTTGACAACAGTAAATACTATTTGCATGACTTTTGCAAGACATGCATTAACAGCAACAAGCACAATGTGCAAAAGTTGATTGGTCATCAACCATTTCCCAGTGTAGCAAAGGCCAAAGACCTGCTATAAAAAGAAGAGACCTTGGACTTAAATTGTCACATGCTTTTGTTATGCAAGTCAACCAATTAGACAGGGAGCCAACCAACTTGACCCAAGGACATGCACTGTCATTAAGAGACATGGGGACTACAGACTGCTATTCTATATGTAAAGTTAGGCAGTGTCTATGCAGTGGTCTAGTATGGAACACTGACCAGCAAAATATTGCTGATCATAACCAGTGCTTTCAACACATTATTTTCCAATTACCTCCCAATTGTCTGGACAACAGAAGTTATGATAAAGGTTGTCTGCCAGTTTGCTCAACAAGGCAGGATCATGTACCCTGCACTGAGTAAAGGTATCCATCACAACCCCTTTCCACCAGGCCTGTCCTCCCAGGCCCTGAGCAATGCCATAGTTGGGGTAGTGCCTGGAGTGATGTCGATAAGCTTGGCGAAAGGCTGCATCCACTTCAGCAGAGTTGAGGCGCAAACCTGCCTTCTGAGCCTCCTCACAATATTGCTCCCCAACAGACCGGCGCACCTTCAAAAGGGTGTCCTTTACATCCCACAGTACCCAACGCAAAGGCGCACGCATGGCACCTGCAAATCAAACACACATTGTTTAATCATCATTGAATTTGTCAGCATTTCCTTCCTGGATCAATCATGATTAACGTTCAAGTATGTGTGATTCTACATTTCTCATTTAGCGAACTGATGGCGTACTGCGACGCTGACCTGATAACCCGATAGGCTCCTCAAACTAATTAAGCTGATCTCGCATAGCGCTTACTAATGTCAAGGTAAATTCTCACTAAAACCTACTGATGCAAACATTGAACGTTCAGCTACAATCCCACTGTGGACACCCTTCGCCAATTTGGTGCAACACTTCGAGTAGTCCCCGAATCTTTCAATACTTACATTAGGTTCCAGTATAGCCTATATTGTATATGTACATATATATATAAAAAAAAAAAAAAAATGGAGTTGGTCATTAAATACCGGTATCCAAAATGTAGTACTACTGTATTTCAGACATTAATTTGGTAGAAAAGACTGTAGGCCACTTAGTTTTATATCAACATACAGTGAGTAAGCGTTACCCCCATGCCCCCAAGTGGTGAAAGAACATAACTATGAATAAAACTTTTTCAAATTTATGAGCCTCTGAAATAAATACAAAACAAGACAGGTTCTTTTTTTATAGAAAGTTTTTTTTTTTGGCCTTAATTCCAATCCTAGACCTAAAAGTTTAGCTGTTGCACTGTAAAGGTTAGAGCAAAAAGAAAGCTGAACCAAAACCATGTTTTCAAGATACTAACCTGTATAATTTAGAATACTTTAATGGGTACTGTATTGATACAATAAACATGCAGAAAAAAAATCATTAAAATTGGACTAACATGGTGCATGCCTTAGATTTGTTGTGCTCTCTGCCTTTGACTTGATACTTGTGTGTTGCAAGTGTTTTTAGCTTTCTTAGAAGAGTGGTAGCGTTGAATGGCCAGCATAACATCTGGGACAGTCCAGTGGTGGCGGGTCAAGGCATCTTTTTGTAAAGTGAAGGGCCCATCTCTGGTGCGTCGTACTCCCTTGCACACTGCGTTGCTGCGCAGCTCTAATCCTACCTCATGCAGAACTTTGCACAGATATTTCTGTGTCTCATTCACACATTGCACCTCTACCAAAAAGAGAACAACATTTGAAATAGAATTAGTAAACAGGCATTTGATTTTGTTACGGAAAATTGTATTATTTCTTTCATACATCCAATTACTTTTATTTGTATGTGTACCTAAATTAGTTTAGCAAAGTAATTACCTAGAGTAAAATTGGGTGGTTGAAAGTGTATGCAGCGCAGGGCTGTCAAAATAGGGGCTGATTTTCCATCAGGACCAAGTGTTCCCTCAACAGCCATATTATAAGCCTCCTTAGAGCGCATATCCACATTGGAATACCTGCAAGAAGAACCAGTTATCCTCTCAAAATTACTGTCTGGAATTTCCCTTCATTTCTAAAACAATTTTACTGTATTGCCTGTACTATGCTTCAGTAGGAAAATAAAATTAGAGAATGACTGAAACTTGTTAAAAAGTATTACACTTGTTTACACTCTGGGAATAAGCTAAACTGAAATACACATTTGCTTTCAAAACAGTAAATTTTTGCAGTGAGACAATAAAATAGATTAAATTAAGAAGCTGAAATTCAAAGAAATTATGTAGTCCTTCCTCTGATAGGCTGTTGGGTTGCCTTTCCCTGACAGGCTAGTTAGAAATCAGCTACACCTGATGTATATTGGGAAGTGTGTTTGGCTTGATTCAAGCTGTTGGACTCCGGACAAGAAGGCATGGATTTAACACTTGGTGGTAAATAGACCTATCTAAGGCAAAAGTTATGTAGCTGAACAAAATGACCAACTGGCAGACTTAAATACATTTTCTCTCATATTTGTTCCACAGACATGTATTTTGTTCTAGCTATAAACAATCCAAGAAGGATGCACGTTTTTATACAAGCTGTTGAGTAGCATAGGCGCATGGGTGAGGTGAGGGACAAACTTACAGTAGCAAAGCCTTCTGATTGGCCCCCTGTATCATGGCCAAGACTCTCTCCAGCTTGTCCCGTGTGATGTGACCTTTGGCGATAACATTTGAGATAATAATGTAATAGTAACAAATAACACTATTCTAAATGGTTGGGAGGGGGGGCATTTACATTACCATATGTAGATCGCTCAATAATACGTCCTGTTTGAGAGAAATTATCTGTTGCGATCCCAAATTCACCCTCCAATGTGTAATCCTGTAACAACCATAAAGTAGAGCTTACATACACATTAAAGCTAATACAGTGGAAGTTTGTGTACACCCCTTGGCCAAACATTTAAATTGAGTTGGTCACAATTCCTGACATTTATTCCTTGTAAACGTTACCTGTCTTATGTCAGTTAGGATCACTACTTTACTGTTATTCTGACATTTCACGCTAAAAATGTTTATTTTTTCCCCCTGCTTTTATTTCTTTCATCACATTCCTAGTGGGTCAGAAGTTTACATACACTAGGTTAGTATTTGGCAGCATTGCCTTTAAATTGTTTAAATTAAGTCAATACGGCAGCATGGTGGCTCAGTGGTTAGCACTGTTGCCTCACAGCAAGAAGGTCCTGGGTTCAATCCCCACCTGACCCAAGGGCGTTTCTGTGTGGAGTTTGCATGTCCTCCCCGTGTTTGCGTGGGTTTCCTCCGGGCACTCCGGTTTCCTCCCACAGTCCAAAAACATGCAGGTTAATTGGTGACTCTAAATTGCCCGTAGGTGTGAATGTGAGTGTGAGTTGTTGTCTGCCCCCCCCCCCCCCCCCCGTGACCCTGTACAGGATAAGCGGTAAAGTTGATGGATGGATGTACTGGTGTAACCAAGTAACTTGTAACTTGTAACCAAGTCATGTCAGTAAGAATCGGACACGATTCCAGTAACTTATTGTTAAAATCGTGTGGAAGACTACCCAAATGTTTGACTTAATTTCCATCCATCCATCCATCCATCCATCCATCAACTTTACCGTTTGTAGGCCTCCTTGCTCGCACATGCTTTTTCAGTTCTGCCCACAAATTTTCTACTGGACTGAGGTCAGGGCTTTCTTTGTGATGGCAACTCCAACACCACGAGTTTGTTGTCCTTAGGCCATTTTGCCACAACTTGGAAGTATACTTGGGTTCATTGCCCATTTGAAAACACCAATTGCAACCAAGCTTTAACTTTCTGGCTAATGTCTTGAGATGTTGCTTCAATATATCCACATCATTTCCCTTCCTAATAACATCTATTTTGAGAAGTGCACCAGTCTCCCCTGCAGCAAAGCACCCAGACACAACATGATCCTGCCACCCCCGTGCTTCACGTTTGGATGGGGTTCTTTGGCTTGCAACTCATATTTTGGCTGATTTCTTAAAATTTGTCAAGCAAAGAGGCACATAGTTTGAAAGTAGGTCTTAAACTACGTCCACAGGTACACCTCCACATGACTAAAATTATGTAAATAAGCAGAAGCTTCTAAAGCCATGACATCATTTTCTGGATACAGTCAAAATAAGTGTATGCAAACTTTGTACCTAGGGGAATTGTGATATATAGGCTAGTGAATATAAAATTTGATTGTGTCATGCACAAAGTAGATGTCCAAACGGACTTGCCAAAACAATACTTTGTTAACACAATCTGTGGAGTGGTTAAAAATCACTTTAACCTAAGTGTATGTTAACTTCAACTGTACATATACATCATATGCAGATTGTACATATGGTCTTGTTACTGATGCTTAAAAGCTTACCCTGGTTATGCGTGATCTGTACAGGTCACTTAGGGCCTTATTTCCATTCCCTACTCCAATAACTGAAAACAAAGTAGGTTGTAGGAAATGGTGAGAAACACAACGGTAAGCAACAAACTACTTTACAATAAATGATGAATACAGTCAACCTTAATATTTCTAAGAGGCTTTCTACTTGTTTAACAATTATGTGTACCTAGGACTCCAGAGGAGGGAGCATCCAAACGATGTCCAACTCCAACTTTAATATGCTGGAACTCCGGCCCACTCACTTGAGGAGACAATCAGCAATATCTCTATTAATTTATAACACAGCCATGAGAGCCTTTGCTTTCTTAATGTTAGGGGAATTAGAGATTAACGTAAAAAAAATATTTACCCAAGGGGTTGTTGATCAAAGCAGGCACTGAGGCTGCCGAGAGTACAATTGAGCTATCATTCCCTTCACCTGGCTTTGCTAAGAACTTCACTTGCATACTAGGAACCGGAGGAGAGGCAGCATTTACACCTAAAGAAAAAAAACATGCATAGACTGCTTTAACTGAGTGGTCAATCGTGGATTTATAACATGGTAGGCTCCAAATTTACCTTGCGCCAAACAGTTACAGATAACCTTGATGTTACCTTACCTTTAAGGATTATAGTCTCAATAGTATCCCGCACAAGTTTCCAATGAACCCCGGGTGGCTTGTAGACACAAAACAAACCCTCTAATCGACGAAACACTCGCAACGACTTGGTTGCCATTCTAAAAGCAGTGCTGGCTCCTGAATTTACTTTGACAATTGACTCTTAGAAGCCCATTTTGTCTCACATAAATATGAAAATATACAAAACATAGAATCGTTGACAACCAAAGACAATCACGTGATTAATTAGTTATGAGATCACCTAAATACAGAGTAACTTGGAGAACTCTTATATTTGAGAAGGGAATCATGGACAAAGTGAAATAGGAAAAAATATACGGTTTCTCGTGCGCAAGCGCATTCGAAACACCTGTTAGTCTGCAATAATTGTTTTAAACACTGCCACCTACTGTATAGGAGGACTGAGGCATGGAGTGTCCACATTGGCTTGTATATCAACAACACACATTATTATAAAGAATCAAAACATTAACAGAGCAGTACAGCAGTTTGCTGTATCTAAAGGTCTGTATCTTTTCACAGCAAGATGCACAAAAACTTTAAGCATTGCATGCTGTGAGCAGATTCTAGATACAGCAGGTGTGTGTACCTAAGTATTTTTTTTGTATGGGAGTTAAAGTAATAATATGACAAAGAGAACATGAGGCATTGTGTAAACAGTGTAATTATCTGTAATTTAATGTTTAATTTGAACCTAGTTCCAGAAGTAAATTTGTAATTGACTGTGACGGAATACTATTGGTGCAGGGTTTGTGTGGGAGGAGCAGGACAGATTTATGCTATTGTAAAGAATCAACTAGGGTGCCCTAATAAGTCTGCGTAAAAGATATATGAGAGGTTTCTAAACAGGTGCTTCAAGGCCAGAGGGTTATTGCCATAGAAATGCATGATGTGAGAACACACGCACTACTACTAACAAATAATTTTGAATTATTATGAGATCTTGAAGAAAATGACCCATTATAAGATGTATGAAACTCACAGATGTGATTATAGCTCACAACTCATGCCAAACGTGTATTCCTTCAAAATAACATTTAGCCAGTTTAACTATCACAGTTCATTTAAAGACATGATCATTGAAAACGGAACAACAAGATGCTTCTCCACTAATTGTAATGATAACAATTCTAAACAGCCTCATTTGCCGTTTATTACTAAACAGCCCACCGTAGTTTAGCCTACAGTGGCTGATAGTCTAGTGAGGATTCACTCATAAAAAACAAGTTATCATTATGCTGTTTAGTATATCCACATAGAAGTGGGTTCAAAGCTCTGGGTTTAGATTGTTATACTGTTTATTGTTTGGAAACTTTTAAGTCTTTGCTTCAGCCAGCACATTGTGTAAACACTGCCTAGCTGTTTTAGCATATTTATATTAGGTTAAAATAACTTGTTATCTTATTCTATGGAGACCTACCAACCTATCAATGGTTAGAGGAATTTTATACCACCCTATAGGAGGCAGGGAGGAGGAGGACATGAGAGGGTAGAGGAAACTTAAGAGGGAGGGAGAAATAATAAAGGAATGGAGAGTGTGTGAGAGAAAGGACAAGAACCATTTTTACAAAGGAAAGGAAAACACCATCCCAAATACTAGCAAGCAAGTAAGTATAAGGGAATGTCATTTGGTAATGTTATGTCGTCATCCAAAACTTTTACTGTGGGGTTCAGGGTATCTCATAGTTGATGTTTAACTAGCTAGTTACTGTCCCGAAGGAATTTGTTTTTCATGGTTATTTGAAGTTCTTGATCAAAGAACACTTTGGATTAGCTGTGTGTTATAACTTTATGGTAGCTCAGATTTTGAATTACTTATTTACCTGACAATTTTTGTTGACATGACCTAACCTGACATATTCACTCAATGAAACGTTCGATACAAGAACCAAGACCTATTTTAATAATCTGTTATGTATTGCATACTTTAATAGATAAGATTTTGATAATGACATGACACCACTGGCTTACGTGATGCAAAGTATTTAGTGATGAACAGATAAAATAAAAAAATTTCCATGTATGTTTTGGTCTGCTTCATATGCAGAGTATAGTTACAGGTTTACTACAATGAGGAAGTCAACGATGAAACAGTCGGTGTTTGTGGCTGGAGTGGCAGCAGTGGGATGCATCTGCATCATAGCTTTGATTCTAGCATTAGTGCAGCATCAAACCGTGGATCTACCTTACCCTATGCAGGTGATCATTTATGAAGGCAAAATTATGTTTTCAGGAGTTTACTATATTGAATTGTTCTTCTTTAATGCTCAGTTTATGCTGAATTCATTAACTATTTCAGTGGATTTTGTTAAATTAACTAGGAATATTGTTTTATTTCACCTACTGATTGCTTGATTGTATTTACTACTACTACTACTAATAATAATAATAGCTTTCTTTGTATAGCTCTTTTATTAACAAATTTACAAAGTTTTTTTATCTACAAACACCTCATGCCCTTCCTGAAAAACAAACATGTAGACTGAGGGAGTGCATGACAATAAAACCTCCTCTCTTTTTCTGTTCTTGAATCTCAATGTTTATTTGATTGTGCACGATTCTTTCAGTATGGGATCGTTTTTGACGCAGGTTCAACTCACACATCTCTGTATGTATACCGCTGGCCTGGCAACAAAGAAAACAGCACTGGGATTGTATCACAGATGATGGTCTGTGATGTGGATGGTAAGTCCTGCTTGAACGATCAGTGATTATATGTAACATTAGTGATCGTTCCAAACTGTCCCACCACTTTTATCACATCATATTTCAGATCATTATGTGACCCAACTTGGACACAAAGACAAGTTTTTACATTTTAATTGCAGTTAAGCAAGAGGTAATTGGAGATTTGTCTATGGCCCCTAGAGCAGGACAGTTATCGAAAATATCCCTCTGGTCGAGGAAGGGGTATAAACGTCTGTGTAAACTATGACCCCTTTGGTTTCTAAAATACCTCTGCTCTTCCAAAGGTAATGGAATCTCTAGTTATGCCAATGACCCGCCTTCCGCAGGCGAGAGTCTAAGGAAGTGCCTAGACACCGCAGTTGCTGCAATTCCAACCCTTAAACAGAAAGATACCCCTGTATACCTAGGGGCCACGGCCGGCATGCGACTCCTGGAGTACGTAATCTCTTGTCTGGTTGCAAGAATTCCCCCCCTTTAACCTGTTTACCATAAAGAATGTAACTCTCTTGGTAAACTTTGATGCTTTGACTAAACTGATGTTTCTATGTTAGACTGCAGAATATCACTCAATCGGAGCAGGTTATGGAACAGGTCCGTAAAGAAATACAGAGATTTCCCTTTAAATCCAGTGGAGCCCGAATCCTCACAGGTGTAGAGGAGGGGGCTTATGGTTGGATTACCGTCAACTATCTACAAGAAGGTCTTGTCAAGGTGTGTAAAATCCACAATGTTAAAACGACGGAAAGGGATGATGGTAAATTGATGTATAACACGTATTTTACTCTGCAGCACTCATTTGAGGGAGAGTGGGTGCATCCTAAAGGTACAAAGGTTTCCGGTGCTCTAGACATGGGAGGTGCCTCTACTCAGATCGCCTTCACTCCCAGTGAGGCTGTACGGGATCCATCTACTGCAGCAGCTCTTAAGCTCTATGGTTACAAATATGAGGTTTATACTCATAGTTACCTTTGTTTTGGCAAAGAACAGACACTGGCAAAGCTTCAAGCACATTTGTTCCAGGTAAGAGGCGGGTCAAAGATGGATAAACGCTGAAATATGGAAATCCTTTGCTGAAATATATTTTTAAATATGATTCAGGGAAAAAAACGTTTCCCAACTGAAGTGTACTTCCTTCCCTTCCAGATGAGTGGCTTTTTAAAGTCAGTCATACACCCTTGTTATCACCTTGGTTACAATTTGACTCTGACCATGGGTGAGCTCTATGGTTCCCCATGTGTGACCAGACCAGCAGGATTTGATCCTAGCCTGAAGGTCACCTTTACAGGAAGTGGAGACTCACAGACATGTCTTAGCCAACTAAAGATAATCCTTAATCTTAGTAATTGCTCGTTTGCTCCTGACTGTGGCTTTGATGGTGTCTACCAGCCTCCAGTCAATGGTGTCTTCTTTGTGAGTTGTGATTTCCAATGCACTACAGAATAAAAAAAATTGGGACCTGCTTCAGCCATCATCTGTTCAACAATAAGATTACAACATTTTTGCTCAATCATTGCTTTCTCGCTTGCTCTGTGTTGGTTCCTTAGGCCTTCTCAGCATACTATTACACTTTCAGCTTTTTGGGCCTGGCACCCAAGTCTTCCCTGAATCAGGTCATCACCTCTATTGACCTCTTCTGCAAGAGAACATGGGATTCAGTGAGACTGACAATTTATATAACCTAAATCATCATAGTAAATAATATACACTACCTTTACCCTCTCAGGATATGTCATGCTGTGTACTATAATATCTTTTTTGCTTTTCCTTTGTTTCTTTAACAGCTAAAGTTAGAGTATACTAATGTAAAAGACAAGTATCTCCGTGATTACTGTGTGTCCGGCCACTACATTAGAGCAGTGCTACAGGACGGTTATAAGTTTAACCAGGGGAATTGGGAAAACATATACTTCCAGAAACAGGTGTGTAACTTTATCTGTCTATGACATTGTGTGGACTGTAAGTGTGCTATGCCATCAACTTTAAATGAAACAAGGGTGAAAAACTTACTTGCATTTTCCTGAACCCAAACTTTATTTGAGGCAAACAATGATACAATTATGTATTATGGCATATGTGAAAAATAAAAACACTGACATCTCTTTACATTGACTTATATTACTATATTCATCAGGTTGCTGACACAGATATTGGCTGGACATTGGGATATATGCTGAACCAAACCAATCTGATACCTCCAGATCACCCCCTTGTGATGTCAGGGGTGCATCAAGAGCAGTGGGCAGCAGAGGTCTTTTTCATTGCCTTTGCAGTTTTTCTAATTTTGATAGTTCTGAGTGTGCTCTTGGTCTGGAGTCCGGGAGACTGAAAAAAGTCATGACCATGACACTCAAAATATGCATCTTAAACTCTACCTACCCCTTTTTGACAACAATTGTAATTCAAAGTATGCTCTTATGTTACATTGATTATTCAGTTTTGTAATAACACTAACACTACACATTAAATGTAGTTATATTGCTATAGTTTGAACATGAATGTGTAAAGATTGATTAACAGTATGCTATACAAATAAAATGGATTTGAAATGTACACCAAACAGAACATTTACATTCACTTATCACTGTCATTGACCACATGCAGGTTCAACAAAGAGAACACATGTGATGATACATTCCAACATGCACATATACCATCTCTACATCAAACACATATGCTACAGATCTGCACATCTTGTTTAGCAACATCCAAAAGATTTGTTTTGTGGCTTTTTGGTATGCAACACTAAAGTTCCCCCTTTTGTATTCTGCACTTTCTGATGCAACATCCTAAAATAAACAGCAAAACAACATGCAATGTAAAAAGGTATTTGAACAAATAATTCACTATATTCTTAATTTTTTTTTCTTTAAGATAAACACTGCAGCAATTGGAACAATATACACTTTTAACAATTCTTAGTTAAATTATATTAAACATAAATAAATGTAAAAGCACATGATGTACAGTGCTTTGCAAAAGTATTTGCCCCCTTACAGATTTCTTCTGTATTTGCTTTTTTGTCACACTTAAATGTTACAGATCATCAAACACATTTTAATATCAGACAAAGATAACCTGAGTCAATACAAAAAGCTGTTTTTAAATGATGATTTCATTTATTAAGGGAAAAAAGCTATCCAAACCAACCTGGCCCTATGTGAAAAAGTAATTGCCCCCCCTTGTTAAATCATGAACTAACTATGATTAACCATATTTTTTGGAAAGCGGAGTTCAATTTCACTAGCCACACCTAGTCCTGATTACTGTCTGAACTGTAGAATCAAGAAATCACTTAAATAGAACCTGTCTGACAACATGAAGTAGGCTAAAAGATCTCAAAAAGCAACACATCATGCCCCGATCTGAAGAAATTCAAGAACAGATGAGAAACAAAGTCATTGACATCTATCAGTCTGGAAAGGGTTACAAAGCCATTTCTAAGGCTTTGGGACTCCAGCGAACCACAGTGAGAGCCATTATCCACAAATGGAGAAAACATGGAACAGTGGTGAACCTTCCCAGGAGTGGCCGGCCTACCAAAATTACTCCAAGAACGCATCGACTCATCCAGGAGGTCACAAAAGAACCCAGAAACACATCTAAAGCACCGCAGGCCTCACTTGCCTCGGTTAAGGTCAGTGTTCATGATTCAACAATAAGAAAGAGACTGGGCAAACACGGTATCCATGGGAGAGTTCCAAGGCGAAAACCACTGCCGACCAAAAAGAACTCAAAGGCCGTCTCACATTTGCCAAAAAACATCTTGATGATTCCCAAGACTTGGGAAAATATTCTGTGGACTGACGAGACAAAAGGGGAACTTTTTGGAAGGTGTGCGTCCTGTTACATCTGGTGTAAAACTAACACAGCATTTCAGGAAAAGAACATCATACCGACAGTCAAACATGGTGGTGGTAGTGTGATGGTCTGGGGCTGCTTTGCTGCTTCAGAACCTGGGCGACTTGCCGTAATTGATGGAACTTTGAATTCTGCTCTCTACTAGAAAATCCTGAAGGAGAATGTCCAGCCATCAGTTCGTGACCTTAAGCTCAAGCGCACTTGGGTTATGCAGCAGGACAATGATCCGAAGCGCACCAGCAAGTCCAGCTCTGAATGGCTCAAAAAAAACTAAACGAAGGTTTTTGAGTGGCCTAGTCAAAGTCCGGACTTAAATCCGATTGAGATGCTGTGGCATGACCTTAAACAGGCCGTTCATGCTCGAAAACCCTCCAATGTGGCTGAATTAAAACAATTCTGCAAAGAAGAGTGGGCCAAAATTCCTCCACAGCGATGTGAAAGACTCATCATCATCATCATCATCATCATAATCTTCATCCGCTTTGTCTGGGGTCGGGTCGCGGAGGTAGCAGTTCCTGCAGGGCATCCCAAACTTCCCTTTCCCGGGCCACATTTACCAGCTCTGACTGGGGGATTCCAAGGCGTTCCCAGGCCAGTGTGGAGATATAATCCCTCCACCTGGTCCTAGGTCTGCCCCGCGGCCTCCGCCCAGCTGGACGTGCCTGGAACACCTCCCTAGGGAGGCGGCCAGGTGGCATCCTTACTAGATGCCCAAACCACCTCAACTGGCTCCTTTCTATGCAAAGAAGCAGCGGCTCTACTCCGAGTCCCTCACGAATGGCTGAACTTCTCACCCTATCCCTAAGGGAGATGCCAGCCACCCTCCGGAGGAAACTCATTTCCGCTGCTTGTATCCCTGATCTCGTTCTTTCGGTCATGACCCACCCTTCATGACCATAGGTGAGAGTAGGAACGAAGATAGACCGGTAGATTGAGAGCTTTGCCTTCTGGCTCAGCTCTCTCTTCGTCACAACGGTGCGATAAAGTGACTGCAATACCGCATCCGCTGCTCCAATTCTCTGGCCCATCTCCGGCCCAATGAGTGAAAGACTCATTGCCAGTTATCGCAAACGCTTGATTGCAGTTGTTGCCGCCAAGGGTGGCACAACAAGTTATTAGGTTTAGGGGGCAATAACTTTTTCACATAGGGCCAGGTTGGTTTGGATAGCTTTTTTTCCCTTAATAAATTAAATCATTTAAAAACTGCATTTTGTATTCCCTCAGGTTGACTTTGTCTGATATAAATATTTGTTTGATGATCTGAAAAATGTAAGTGTGACAAAGAAGCAAAAACAGAAGAAATCTGTAAGGGGGCAAATACTTTTGCACAGCACTGTACTTATTTTAATTTAATAATAGCCTTAGTTACAATGATCAACTTCCCCTTTATACATGCAATTGTTGGAAATCCCATTATTAACAAAATGCTTAAGTATATTAACAATAATAATAATAGTGTTTAACGGCAATCAATATCAGTTTTGCAATCTAATTTGTCAGAACGTTCACAAGAATTTGTGAAAAATGCATGGGTTACCTTGCCATGGTTTCCATTGACTGAGTCACATTCTCACCCGTAGCGACACTGCACTCCATGAACATAAAGTTGTACTCCTAGAAAAGTACAATTAGAAACACAAAAACATTATTTGAGATCCAAAAGCATCAGTACAGTCAAATGCAGTTGATCCTGCATTGTATTAATGCAGCAATCTAAGGAAAGCATACATTAGATTTGAAACTCTTATCCATGTAAAATTGTAACATACTATTGCCAGGCTTGCTCCATCAGCAGTGTGAACCTGTCGTTTGGTGCAATCATTCTTGTTCCCAAGTAGCATAACAATCACGTCATCCGAGGCACCCTCCTGCAAAACATAAATGTAAAGGTTATTATCCCTTTGTCTCCATGGCACACCAATGGTACTTTTATGCAGCCCATACTTTACCTTCAAACAGGCGGCCCAGTAACGGATATCAGAAAAGCTCTGATAGGAAGTGATGTCATACATCAACAGGAACGCATGGGCTTTGTGGAAAACTTGTTTTGTAATGCTGTGATACCTTTTAAAGAGAGAAATGTAATAGGTAATGTGCATAGCTTTAGCACTTGGCATATTTTAAGAGGAAAGAGTACATAGAGTCAATTAAATAATCCTTTGTAACAGCACGTACAAAGCATGCATACATTAGTTTACATCTTATCTACAGGCTTACCTTTCCTGACCTGCAGTATCCCACAACTGCAGAGTAACTAGTTTCTCATCCACCGTAATAGAATGCATGCATGTGTCAATACCTGCCAAACACAAGAAAACAGTGGTATAACGGTATAACCAGTGCGCCTTTAAAAAACGTTCTGGGTGTCCGACAAAACGTGAGCCTTACCAATGGAAGCACAAAGGTCTGGTGAAAACATTCCACTTTGAACCCTTTTAATGCAGGAAGTCTTGCCAACATTGCTATTTCCAATCATAACAACATCATAGCAGTTTGGTCCTGGTGCAAGTCTTCTTGAACCACCTGCAGGGCCTAGAAAAAAAACTTGCATTTATATGTTTTGAATGCTACCTGTAAATAGCAGTTTCCTAAAATAACTGAAATTGTTATTTTCAACCCAAGAAGTAAGGAAATAAGAATAGCTCATCTCACAATAGCTGGATTGAAGGTTACGTTATTTGCCAAGTTTAAGATTTCCAAACCACATATAAGGGTATCCAGAGGCTGTCTCTTTTCTATGTTGGTCAAGTCAGCATCCATCTGCTCCTCAACTCGTATGTGGTTCCTGGGGTCTTGATCTTGCATGTGATTCACTTGTTGTTCAGGCAGAACAGTACAGCTGCAGAAGAGGCACATATACTCATGATTACACAAGAAATAAAGATAAGGGGACATTCTGTTTAACTGTACTGTTTAATCTCCCTTACCCAGGAGAGTCAGCAGAAGAGTATTCTCTACGTGCTGGGGCGTCTGTGGACAAATGAGCTATAACACCTTTATGACCTGATGTTGAGTCGACGACCTACACAAAGGGATGTCGGTTTTAACAAGAGGAAGCATTCAAATAATTAAATGCAAACATGGTTACCTTCACTGATGGAAAAATAAAAGTTGATATTGCCTGCCCTGGTTGAAGAAGGAATTTCAGTTTATACATCAATCTCAATAAACATTTGCATAGGATGTACCTAGATACATTTTACTAGATGATATTGTAATGTGAAATAACTTGAGGTCAGATGAAAATAAAGAACCCTTCAAACGAGAGAAGGTCAAATACAGTGCTTTTCGCTCTGTAGCGTACGTATCATGGACTAGAATTCCCTTTAGAATCAAAGGTTTACCTATCCAGTTTCCTTCAATGAATGATTGGATATGTAATGAAAAGCCAAAAACAAGGACTGCAAATATAATAAATATACTATACTTTCATTGGCATGATACAATCTTTAACTTCATGTGGAAAGGTTGTATAACAAATACAAATGTAAACACTGTTGCTTTCCAACTCCCTTTGGCTCTTACCTGTGCATCTTTTACAATGTCTGCTCCCTCGGATGAGTCGTCCTCTTGGGTTCCTTGTTTCACTCGATGTGCAACTATCTTGCGAGTAGATCCCATCTTTCGTCTTCGCCCTTGACTTTGGTATTCTGGGTTTGCATCCACTTTATGAAATGGGTTAGATTCTGCAGGGCTTGTCTGCGGTGCCAACTGATGTTCTACTTCTGAATACTCATGGTGGTCCATTGTTGTAAAAGTGTTACTAATTATTTGGCTGCTTTCTTCTACTGCTTTTTCTTTTTCATTCACCACCTCATTAACGTTAATATTAGTTTCTTTCTGCTTTCTGCCTGAGTCACTGTCCAGTGTCATAAGATCTGCATCATCAGAATCCATCTCTGACAGTCCAGAGCCCGTCTCCCACCTCTCGATGATGTGCTCTATTTCTGCCTGAACTTTGTGAATCCTACGAGTGGAACCCATTTTTCTTCTTCTCCTCACTGTTCTATCAAGTTTTAAGTTGTCCTTTTTGCTCTCACTTACATTACCGTTCACTATCCCAGTTACATTGCTTGCCTCTTGAACTATGGATATATTGGATACTTGACCACTAACAGTTGCCATTAACTCTCCTGTAATGAATTCATTATTTTGATCCATATCTTTACCACTTCGGTCAGAGGCACTTTCGCAGTGCTCTTGACTATGGTTTACAACTGTGCTGATAATGGTTTCAGCAGTATTTCTTTCTTCATCTGCTCCTTTGCTCATCTTGTAGTTCTGTCTACACATATCATCTGACATTTGTATCTCTGTTTCTTGACCATCATACAATTCAGCTATTTTTGACTCCAACTTTATCGCCACATTTTCAACATATTCTATACTACTATTCTTTACATCCTGTCTTTTGTCCTGTCCCTTTGCTGACAAACCCAGAACATCTTCATTTGTAGACTTTAATTTCGTGGAGACAGTGCTTGTTGTTTGTTTAGCCTCGTCCAATTCGTTAACGCTGTGTTCCACACAGACATGCTGTGTAGACTCTATTAATTCAGTGTTTTCTTTACAAAACAAGATCACTTTTGTGAAATTGTTTGGATCCTCTTCAGAGGCTGTTGGCACAGTCGTGCCATTGTCTTTCTCCTCCACTTCGTATTTTAGTTCTGAATTATTTCTATGATTCTTCCTTTTCGAACCAAATTTTCTTTTCTTTTCGTTTTTTTCCAAGTTTGTATTTTCTTTTTGACTGGCATAATTTTCTTGTGATGTTAAACATACAGAAGAGTTATCTTTTATACTGTCAATTATGGTTGCTGTTTCCAATTTTGGGGATGTACCTTCATCAAAAGCTTCAAAATCCTTTGATAGGATTGCATCTCTTTGGTTTGACTCAATTTCAACCTCTTGTTCCAGATGATTATTTTCTTCTGTTCTTTTCTTGATGTAACACACACTTTTGTCAGTCGTGTCATCAATATCTGTGGGCTCCTTATTTGGTTTAGGACTCTGCTCAATGGAGCTATGCACTTTACCCCCTTGGTGCAATACTTCCTGGATATCTTCTTTGAAGTCTAAATACTCTTTCCTGCTGGAAACTTTCTGCATGAGGGACGAATTATCAACTTCTTCAAATTCATAAGTTTTAGATTCAACTATATCAGCATTTTTATTGACATCTTTAAGTTCTTTACCTTTGGGTTGCACATAGCCATTATGTGTATCCTTGATTAATTCTGGCATTTCATTTTTATCTCCTTCAAAGGCTATTGGCACAATTGTGTCATCATCTTGTCCATCCACTTCATTTTTTAGACCATCATTATTTCTAAGATTCTTCCTCGTTGAACCAATTTTTCTTTTCTTTTTAGTTTTTTCTGAAATTGTATTTTCATTTTGGTTGACATATTTCTCTGGAGATGTCAAACATACAGAGGAGTTCTGTTCTTCTGATTTAAAGAGCATCTCAACACATGCTGTTAAGCTGTGTTGTCCATCGGAAATATGAGTATTGGATATCTTCATGTCAACAGATGTGTTGAGATCTACTTGAGGAGTCTCAGCATAGTGAGAAGGAGTTTGTTCAAAGCCCCTTACAATAGAAACGCCATCACCTGACAGTAATCTATTATCTGATTGCTCATCTTCTTCAGAACGGAGGCTTTTTATTTTGTCATGAGGTACATTTGACTCCTTGGTGTCATTATCTACACTTACAAGATCTGCCTCAATATTCTCTATCTCTGTAAAGCCAGAGCCATGTCCCAGTGTCTCATCTGTGCTTTCTGTTTCTGGTTGAACTTTGGGATTTCTGCGAGTGGAGCCCATTTTTCGTCTCCTCACCGCTGTATCAGATTTTAAGGTGTCCTTCTTGGTCTCCCCTTCATGCTTATTCAATACACCACTAACGTTTTCATGGTCTTGTTCTAGGCCCTCTTCTGTTGACCCTATGCTTACATTTTGTACAGTAGTACTTCCAGGATATGCTGAACTATCTAACAGGGCAGTTGTTACAGAATAATCGTCACCACTTTGCCATTTGGTTGTCTCTCCCTCGTGAGGTATGTTCTGTACGACGAGGTCCATATTGTTTGTGTCTTGGTCTTCTTTATCATTTACATGCTCTAATGTCATTTCATGTCTTAAATTATACATTTCACAACTCAGTGCTTTGCTCAGTTCCAGTGAATTTTGCTGGTAATCATTCTGGTTGTTAACCTCCTCATTTTCTTGGGCAAGAAAATTCACATCTTCATCTTGTCTCTCATCTGGTACTAAAATTGAAGTTGAATCATATTCTGACTTTTCAAAGCAGACTGGCTGTGTTTGGTATTCTTCCTTGATTTCAGATTGGCTACATCCCTCTTTTTCAATTCCACTTTTAGAAATATTGTGTTTACAGTTTGCTTCCAATGCAATTTCAGTCGATTTGCTAAAATCTGCCTCTTCCAAATTGTGGTGGTTTTCTTTTCGATTGTCAATTACAGTAACCGTCTCAATTTTGAGGATGTACATTCAGTAAAAGCTTCAAAATCCTTTGATATGATAACATCTCTTTGGTTTGACTCAATTTCAACCTCTTCTTCCAGATGATTATTTTCTTCAATTATTTTCTTGACGTAACACACTTTTGTAAGTCATGTCTTTAATATCTGTGGGCCCCAAATTTGGTTTAGAACTCTGCTCAATGGAGCTATGCTCTTTACCCCCTTGGTGCAATACTTCCTGGATATCTTCTTTGAAGTCTAAATACTCTTTGCTGCTGGAAACTTTTTGCATGAGGGACGAATGATCAACTTCTTCAAATTCACGAGTTTTATATTCAACTATATCAGCATTTTCATTGGTATCTTCAAGTTCTTTACCTTTGGGTTGCACACAGTTATCATGTGTATCCTTGATAAATTCTGACATTTTGTTTTTATCCCCTTCAAAGGCTATTGGCACAATTGTGTCATCATCTTGTCCATCCACTTCATTTTTTAGACCATCATGTTTTCTGGGATTCTTCCTTGTTGAACCAATTTTCCTTTTCTTTTTTGTTTTTCTGAGATTGTATTTTCATTTTGGTTGACATATTTCTCTGGAGATGTCAAACATAGAGAGGATCTTTGTTCTTCTGATTTATAGAGCATCTCATCACATGCTGTTAAGCTGTGTTGTCCATCGGAAATATGAGTATTGGATATCTTCATGTCAATTGATCTGTTGAGATCTACTTGAGGAGCATCAGCATAGTGAGAAGGAGTTTGTTCAAAGCCCCTTACAATAGAAATGCCATCACCTGACAGTAATCCATTATCTGACTGCTCATCTTCTTCAGAATGGAGGATTTTATTTTGTCATGAGCTACGTTTGACTCCTTGGTGTCATTTTCTACTCTTACAAGATCTGCCTCAATATTCTCTATCTCTGTAAAGCCAGAGCGATGTCCCAGTGTCTCATCTGTGCTTTCTGTTTCTGGTTGAACTTTGGGATTTCTGCGAGTGGAGCCCATTTTCCTTCTCCTCACCGCTGTATCAGATTTTAAGGTGTCCTTCTTGGTCTCCCCTTCATGCTTATTCAATACTCCACTAACGTTTTCATGGTCTTGTTCTAGGCCCTCTTCTGTTGACCCTATGCTTACATTTTGTCCAGTAGTACTTCCAGGATATGCTGAACTATCTAACAGGGCAGTTGTTACAGAATAATCGTCACCACTTTGCCATTTGGTTGTCTCTCCCTCGTGAGGTATGTTCTGTACGACGAGGTCCATATTGTTTGTGTCTTGGTCTTCTTTATCATTTACATGCTCTAATGTCATTTCATGTCTTAAATTATACATTTCACAACTCAGTGCTTTGCTCAGTTCCAGTGAATTTTGCTGGTAATCATTCTGGTTGTTAACCTCCTCATTTTCTTGGGCAAGAAAATTCACATCTTCATCTTGTCTCTCATCTGGTAATAAAATTGAAGTTGAATCATATTCTGACTTTTCAAAGCAGACTGGCTGTGTTTGGTATTCTTCCTTGATTTCAGATTGGCTACATCCCTCTTTTTCAATTCCACTTTTAGAAATATTGTGTTTACAGTTTGCTTCCAATGCAATTTCAGTCGATTTGCTAAAATCTGCCTCTTCCAAATTGTGGTGGTTTTCTTTTCGATTGTCAATTACAGTAACCGTCTCAATTTTTGAGGATGTACATTCAGTAAAAGCTTCAAAATCCTTTGATATGATAACATCTCTTTGGTTTGACTCAATTTCAACCTCTTCTTCCAGATGATTATTTTCTTCAATTATTTTCTTGACGTAACACACACTTTTGTAAGTCATGTCTTTAATATCTGTGGGCCCCAAATTTGGTTTAGAACTCTGCTCAATGGAGCTATGCTCTTTACCCCCTTGGTGCAATACTTCCTGGATATCTTCTTTGAAGTCTAAATACTCTTTGCTGCTGGAAACTTTTTGCATGAGGGACGAATGATCAACTTCTTCAAATTCACGAGTTTTATATTCAACTATATCAGCATTTTCATTGGTATCTTCAAGTTCTTTACCTTTGGGTTGCACACAGTTATCATGTGTATCCTTGATAAATTCTGACATTTTGTTTTTATCCCCTTCAAAGGCTGTTGGCACAATTGTGTCATCATCTTGTCCATCCACTTCATTTTTTAGACCATCATGTTTTCTGGGATTCTTCCTTGTTGAACCAATTTTCCTTTTCTTTTTTGTTTTTTCTGAGATTGTATTTTCATTTTGGTTGACATATTTCTCTGGAGATGTCAAGCATAGAGAGGATCTTTGTTCTTCTGATTTATAGAGCATCTCATCACATGCTGTTAAGCTGTGTTGTCCATCGGAAATATGAGTATTGGATATCTTCATGTCAATTGATGTGTTGAGATCTACTTGAGGAGCATCAGCATAGTGAGAAGGAGTTTGTTCAAAGCCCCTTACAATAGAAATGCCATCACCTGACAGTAATCCATTATCTGACTGCTCATCTTCTTCAGAATGGAGGATTTTTATTTTGTCATGAGCTACGTTTGACTCCTTGGTGTCATTTTCTACTCTTACAAGATCTGCCTCAATATTCTCTATCTCTGTAAAGCCAGAGCCATGTCCCAGTGTCTCATCTGTGCTTTCTGTTTCTGGTTGAACTTTGGGATTTCTGCGAGTGGAGCCCATTTTCCTTCTCCTCACCGCTGTATCAGATTTTAAGGTGTCCTTCTTGGGCTCACCTTCATGGCTATTCAATACTCCACTAACGTTTTCATGGTCTTGTTCTAGGACCTCTTCTGTTGACCCTATGCTTACATTTTGTCCAGTAGTACTTCCAGGATATGCTGAACTATCTAACAGGGCAGTTGTTACAGAATAATTGTCACCACTTTGCCATTTACTTGTCTCTCCCTTGTGAGGTATGTTCTTTACGTCGAGGTCTATATTGTTGGCGTCTTGGTCGTCTTTGTCTTTTACATGCTCTAATGTCCTTTCATGTCTTAAATTATACATTTCACAACTCAGTGCTTTGCTCAGTTCCATAGAATTTTTCTGGTAATCATTCTGGTTGTCTACCTCCTTATTTTCTTGGGTAAGATAATTCACATCTTCATCTTGTCTCTCATCTGGTACTAAAATTGAAGTTGAATCATATTCTGACTGTTCAAAACTGGCTAACTCTGTTTGGCATTCTTCCTTGATTTCAGATTGGCTACAACTGTCTTGTTCATTTTCACTTTTAGAAATATTGTGTTTAGAGTTTTCTTCCAATGTAATTTCGGTCGATTCACTAAAATAGGCCTCTTCCAAGTTGTGGTGGATTTCTTTTCTATTGTCAGTTATAGTAACTGTTTCAATTTTTAGGGATGTACGTTCATCAATAGCTTCAAAATCCTTTGATATGATAGCATCTCTTTTGTTTGACTCAATTTCAACCTCTTGTTCCAGATGATTTTCTTCAGTTCTTTTCTTGATGTAACACACACTTTTGTCAGTCGTGTCATCAATATCCGTGGGTCCCATATTTGGTTTAGGACTCTGCTCAATGGAGCTATGCTCTTTACCCCCTTGGTGCAATACTTCCTGGATATCTTCTTTGAAGTCTAAATACTCTTTGCTGCTGGAAACTTTCTGCATGAGGGAAGAATGATCAACTTCTTCAAATTCATAAGTTTTAGATTCAACTATATCAGCATTTTCATTGGTTTCTTCAAGTTCTTTACCTTTGGGTTGCACACAGCTATTATGTGTATCTTTGAATAATTCTGGCACTTCGTTTTCATCTCCTTGAAAGGCTGTTGGCACAGTTGTGTCATCATCTTGTCCATCCACTACGTTATTTATACCATCATTATTTCTGGGATTCTTCCTTGTTGAACCAATTTTCCTTTTCTTTTTAGTTTTTTCTGAGATTGTATTTTCATTGTGGCTGACACATTTCTCTGGAGATGTTAAACATACAGAATTCTGTTCTTCTGATTCATAGAGCATTTCATCACATGACGTTAAGCTGTGTTGTCCATCGGAAATATGAATATTGGATATCTTCATGTCAACTGATGTGTTGACATTACAAGCCTCTAGGCCAATTTCACTGGAAATTGTATTTAATTTTAAACTGTCTTTCAAGTTTATTTCTTTTGATTTGCAAAAAATACTAATTTCTGGTGTATGGTCATTCTCCATTTCATTGTCATTCATAGTATCTGCTTTGCATTGGAGGATTGAACTTTCACTGACTGCCTTGAGATAATTTATTATAGTGGCATCTCCAGATTCAAATGATACACCTGCAACAGTGGATGAATACATTTCCTTATGTTTAGTGGGCTTGATGCTATGCTCATTCCCTACTTGAAGATTATCATTTTCTTTTGCTGCTCGTGTTGGAATTTTCATGGTTGATACCATTTGGATGGGTTCACTTGTTACCTCCCCCTCTTTTATAACTTTGTCACCTGCATCAGCTTCACAATCTTCCAATAATTCACATCTTTCTGTAGGTATTTGTTTTAAAGTATTCATAGACAGAATTTTTATTGTCATTTCTTTGTCGCATCGGGCGCTTAAAGACTCATCCAAAAGATTTGTTTCATCACCTGGACTCTCTTGGGTAATAGGCAGCATTGCTTCTGCCTCAACATTGCTTGATAAGGGCAGCTTTACCAACTTCTGTGACTGACTTGAATATCTCGTGGTTTCCATTGTATCTTGAGCAATAGGTCTACTAGTAAGATATGTCATCATAGCATCTCGTCTTGATGAATCTCCATCTACTTCCTCTCCACTTTCGTACTCTGTCATTGCTGCTGACTCATTCCCTTCAAGCCTTCCTCTATTTCTTCGGGTAGACCCGAGTTTTCTTTTACTTTCCTTAGCCTCTGATATGGGCACACTCTTGTTTTCAGACGAAGGGTTTAAACGAGCCACATTGGTTTGTTCTGAGAAAATAATACATGACTTAGAGCCATGACTTGCATCACAATCTGCATCATCCGTTTTAAGCTTTTCATTTCTGTCCCTTGCATAGTTGTGTGAAGAACCCATTCTTACTTTTCTTGACTTTTGGCCAGACATGTTTCTTCATAGGCGATTCCTAAAACATGATGATTCATTGTTACAATAACAATTTAAAACTCAATAAAAGCTAATTAAAGTGGAAATAAAGTGGATACGTTGACACCCGTTTCCCACTTCCTGTTTAACACTCCTTTTAAAAACCTGAATACACCGTGTAGCACATTAACCCATTAATGTCCATAGTGGAATTTTATAATTTCCTTTACAACACTTAAAGTACTAGCTGTGCTAAGAACAAATCCATTGAAATGTTTCAAATCGGTTTAAGTATGAGGCTGCAGCTCATGTGTTTCTTACATCCTTTTTTTTGTCGTTAGTCACAAGGGGCATGTTTTTTGATTTTCCACAAAACACCCCTAGAACAATAGGTTATGAATTTCAGATCTTCATAATTTTGTATACACACACAGTCTGGGCTCCGATACTATAGACTAAAAATGAAAATTATATTCTGTTGCTTTTTCTTGGTCCAGTATTGACAACCAGAGTGAAGTTGGCTCAGCCACATTCTTGAAATAATGAAAAAACAGTGCCATTTGTTAGTGCTTCGTTTGTGCTCATTTGTACCGTTCAAATTATTATTTGTGCTGCCTCCGTTTTTAATATATTTACAATTATAATAAAGGTCAAAAGGTCAAACAGCTCAGCCACTTTGTCGGATTCCAACCAAAACAGTGCCATTTGTTAGTGCTAAGTTAGTGCTCATTTGTGCTGTTCAAATTATTATTTGTGCTGCCTCCGCTTTTAAGATAATAACAATTATAATAAAGGTCAAAAGGTCAAACAGCTCAGCCACTTTGTCGGATTCCAACCAAAACCGTGCCATTTGTTAATGCTACGTTAGTGCTCATTTGTGCTGTTCAAATTATTATTTGTGCTGCCTCCGTTTTTAAGATATTAACAATTATAATAAAGGTCAACCTGAGGTCAAGCAGCTCAGCCACTTTGTCGGATTCCAACCAAAACAGTGTCATTTGTTAGTGCTACGTTTATGCTCATTTGTGCGGATAAAATTGCCATTTGTGCTGCTACCACATATGAGATACTAACAGTTTTCAACTGATGAACTCATCAGCTCCATTTGTTAAATTTTTTTCTGTACAGTGGTATGGCATGGCTTTTTTCTTTTGTAAGAAACATGTTATGTGTGCTGTGTTTCGTGTAGGAACTCAGGTGCAGCAAGGTGAGAATTATCAACCACAAACGTTTTTTGTAAATTTTTAAATAAATGTTAATGAATGAGTGCAAAATTATTGACGCCACTGTTGCTGTGAAAAGACTTGTGTCAACCCACACATGTTCTATCAACCCATAAATATTTGTGTTACTTTCCACACGCTGATAACGTTTCTCTGGTTGGAGTCATCTTCTTTGAATTTAGCAGGACTTTGGAGCAGCACTACATGGCATCTTTGGCTGTACAGATGACTTAAAACATCTGTTTGTAAGAAAGACAAATACACCTGTGATTAAAAAACCTGTTTAATTCTCTTGTGCATATACACACACGTTCTCTATGTAATTATACTCGACTGAAAGACTGTTGACCTCAATTTTTTTTTAGTATCCTGATTTATCGAACTAAGTTTATTGATCTACATGTATATAGTGCTATTTGTACATTGAAAGTAGTTCAGACTAATGCTTTATAACTAATACAAGTACATAGATTAAATAGATTGAGAATACAATGAGACCAAATAACTTTTTAAGTGTTAATTTTGTCAACTAAAATTTTTTACTAAAAGTATTCTTTAACAAACTGAAAAAAAGTTTCTTAACAAAATCTTTTGACTAAAAGTATTCTTTAACAAACTGAAAAAAAGTTTGTTAACGAATACTTTTAGTCAAAACATTTTGTTGACAAAATTAACACTGGCCTACACTTGGCTAATTACTTTTTAGACTTAAACCACGGAAATCCGTATTAAATATCTGTAACTACTTTGTTATTGAGGGAATTATAAGAAAAATAAATAAGAGAAATCATTAACATAACACTGCCATAATGTTCCAAAAACAAATAGGCCGGTCGATCAGATGGTGTGTAAAATGATGTACTTACATTTGGAAATTTTTCACTTGAATGAATAAAGTAAACATGAACTTTTCTGTATGCTAGCATGCGAACAGGAAGAACTTGCTCCATGTCCCACTGGTGGATTGATTGGGTATAGCTTACTTCCACATAATGACAGACATGTCTAAAAGAGGCTAAGCTAATTGGCAATCATTCTTCCAGAAGTTTTTGAAAATTAAAATGTGCCATATGGTCGAGAAAACCATTAAGGGGTTAAAACGTTATTTGGTCTCATTGTATTCTCAATCTATTTAATCTATGTACTTGTTTTAGTTATAAAGCATTAGTCTGAACTACTTTCAATGTACAAATAGCACTATATACATGTAGATCAATAAACTTAGTTCGATAAATCAGGATACTAAAAAAAATTGAGGTCAACAGTCTTTCAGTCAAGTATAATTACATGGAGAACGTGTGTGTATATGCACAAGAGAATAAAACAGTTTTTTAATCACAGGTGTATTTGTCTTTCTTACAAACAGATGTTTTAAGTCATCTGTACAGCCAAAGATGCCATGTAGTGCTGCTCCAAAGTCCTGCTAAATTCAGAGAAGATGACTCCAACCAGAGAAAAGTTATCAGCGTGTGGAAAGTAACACAAATATTTATGGGTTGATAGAACATGTGTGGGTTGACGCAAGTCTTTTCACAGCAACAGTAGCGTCAATAATTTTGCACTCATTCATTAACATTTATTTAAAAATTTACAAAAAACGTTTGTGGTTGATAATTCTCACCTTGCTGCACCTGAGTTCCTACACGAAACACAGCACACATAACAAGTTTCTTACAAAAGAAAAAAAACACGCCATACCACTATACAGAAAATATTTTAACCAATGGAGCTGATGAGTTCATCAGTTGAAAACTGTTAGTATCTCATATGTGGTAGCAGCACAAATGACAATTTTATCAGCACAAATGAGCACAAACGTAGCACTAACAAATGGCACTGTTTTGGTTGGAATCCGACAAAGTGGCTGAGCTGCTTGACCTTAGGATGACCTTTATTATAATTGTTAATATCTTAAAAACGGAGGCAGCACAAATAATTTTAACAGCACAAATAAGCACTAACGAAGCACTACCAAATGGCACTGTTTTTTCATTATTTCAAGAATGTGGCTGAGCCAACTTCACTCTGGTGTATTGACATTGTGCAGACCTCAGAGACCTTTTAAATAGTTCGGCTGTGGGATTTTCAATCTGAATAACATCTCTTTTTTTAAATCTAAATGCATTACTGTCCGTGTATCGGCGTGCAAATAATAGTGGGCTAAGCAAGGGAAATTTATTTAGCACGTTTTTTAAACGCAGAAGGCATTCAAGATTATTCTTGTGATTTGAGTAATGCCCCAGTAGAGCATAATGTCTAGCAATGTCCCAGCAAAAGACAAAAAATATAAGTATTTGTAAACAAGAATCTGGCCTTGGCCTTTATTCTCTCTCTGTGTGTTGGTGTGTATCTTTGTAAGTGGTTCAAAAAGGAACAGAGGTCATTAACCAGAACACAGCCATACCCATGAACTGCAAAGAAATACACGGAAACCCATGGTCATGGATCTTCATTTCTCATAATTTCTCCCTAAAAGTGCATTAATACATTTTTGATTGAGTCAATCTGGTCAATAGGTGCATACAGGTTTTAGCACATGATCAGAAAAACCTGCATATCCACGAGTGTTTTTGTGAAAAATTATAAAATGAGTAACCCCAAGTGACTCAACAAAATGTAGTATGATACAGAAATGGCTGTATCTCAAAAATTACAATGAGTTATATCAAATGCCTGGTACCATTGAATTCAAAACAATGTACATTTCAATATGTGCTGATCCAGTGTAAATCAGATATTTAGCATGTCAAATGAATGTTAAACGTTTTCTTGTGATTTTTTGCGTTTTAAAAGAAAATCAACTTTGTCTACCAATTAAAGCATAATCAATCAAACTGTTTGATTTTGTCCTGTTTCTTGCCAGTGTCCAGAGCAAATTAGGTGTTTCCACCTCTTACATAAAGAATTGTTTTTTCCTTAACATACTAAATATAGTCGTTAGTCATTAATGGGTTAATTTAGGTTGCATTTGACTTCCAATTTCCTGCTTGTAAGTGCCTCAACGTGCGTTCACATATTAAAACATACCAAAGGCAATAGAACATTTAGCCCTACAACACACGCAATTCTACAAGTGTGGCAGATGTTAAACATTCAATTTCCAGATATTTATCATGACTATTATCAGTCTAGTCCATATATTCTCAATTGAGATTGTACTCACTGTGAAAAACAAACAAGTCTTACTATCGAATCAAGTTAATACAAATATAATGTAAGACTGTCAGACATCACCCACTTTGAACTGAAATAAGCAATGCAGTGAAGTTTACAAAATGTATTTAATAAAAAACGTATTGTGAATTTAAGTATTGTGTATTGTGAATCGATAAAATGCTCAACATACAACTTTAGAAAGTAAATAATATAAATGTATCATTTGTTCAGAGATACTCGAGCCCCCTGTACTCACCTAGTTCCTCTGCTGACTTACTCAACATCATCATAGCCAAAATGTCACACTATGCATGCAACTTTGAAACCGCTGACATCCTGTGTGATCTGCGCAGTTGATTCCGTATGCGCACTGCACGAAATAAGCAAGACTTCTTTACAAAATGGATCAAGCCATCTGCTTTATTTACAAAAAGACTGACTAAAACTGTCCATAGAAATTGAGGCATAGCATTGCTACTACCAGTCAAGTATTCAAATGTTTTTAGTTGCATGGTTAATTGCTAATTAATCCAACATGAAACAACTTTTTACGAATTAGAAACCTTTACACTGGGTGGTTCAAACAGTACTTGTCCCAACTGAAATAGCCTCAGAACTTGTAAAAATAAGCACAGGATATAACATGCAACAAAAAAAATATCCGGTGAGTCACCAGAGGTGACAATTTATTAACAAGCCTCAGACAAATAAACATATAAGTAACATTCAGTAGGTCACAATAAGAACCAAGTAGCAAAACATGATGTCAAGATGGTAAGTAGACCCAACAGGAGACATATCCATTAATATTTTCTTTTTTGGATGAAAAACAGAGGGTGCAAAACTCACTCTTGTTCAACAGTCCGCTTCTCAATTATCTTGTTAACCTTTAAATTGAAAATACCAATGAAGTAAATCAAGGTGATTTAAAAATAAAAGCAAAAAACACATTAGTTTTAATTGAAAGATTTACAGGAAAAAGTACAACTGTTTAAGTACGCCAGCATTCCAGCTCATTAAACATGCAAAGCATAACCTTCATACAAATATCAATGGGGGAAGAAAAACCTTTTATTATAAAGCAGGGAACATAGCCAACTCCTTCCCTATTTAACAGTTTAAACATGAGAAATTACAGTCCTTACTTAATTCTATAGCTTACAATTAGAGAAAGAATCTTTAGAAATGGACAAAGTGTTCCTAGTTTCAAAAGATGGAAAAACAATGTAAAAAAAAAAAAAAAAGCAACACAAAGACTTAAAATCTTTACTTTCACACTCATAACCAGACTCAAAACAAGAGCCATTCTCCAGTTTGCTCGAGTTTCACTTCAGGATCTTCACTTTCTCTCAGTTGACCTGGATCGACTGAGGGAAAAGTATTACGATTAACAATCGAGTTATCCAGCTCATACCCTATTAGCTACCAATATAGATAAATTTTTTCACTCAACATTACTTTGTAATCATGCATTACCTCCTAGACCTTGAGAAGGACCTTGAAGGTTTATGGTTCCTGTCTCTGGAGAGAGACCTATCTCTTCGCCGATCTCTTGATGGAGACCTGAAGAAATAACACGAAAAAAAAAACATTTTAACAGGGACGCAGGTTTGCATTTCAGAATAAAATAAGATGAATTCAAGGGTTACCTGCTGCGACTACGACTGAAGCTCCTCCTCCTCGGAGATCTGGGACATAGATGAAGTAGAAACACAAATTAGGGTATGTGGATTTCACAAATATGCTGTTCCATCACCAAAGAAATCACTGGTTTTCTTCACCCTTCAATAAAGCATTGTTATAGGACACCACAATCATGGCCCTCTCAACGGGGGTCCTTGGCATCCATGTCAGAACACTGCTCTGTGAACCATGTTGGGTTGGAAACTTCTTCAAATGACTGTATTTGGGCTACTTAATGGAACACAACCCAAATAGTCAGATGAAGAAATGCTTATTTGATTAATTTGTGCTGCTCAAGTTCTGCCTTACTGGTTGCAAATGTATGACAACCAGCGGTTCCTAAATCAACTACTGAGCCAAATACTACTTTGAATCATTGATTCATGGGAAGGATTCCTTGGTGCAAATTAAATAACTGCTTTGGGGATGGGCCCAAGCAGCTTCAGACACTAGATTAAGCATAACACTACAAAAAGCAGGAGAAAAACAACTTACTATTTTGGGGGATTTGGACAAGATAGAAATGACGCAAGGAAGCCAGACTGATGGTGAGGGAGGTCGAATTGAAGAGAGGATTTGCCACATGTTGCAAATGTTGAGATATGAAGTAGCTTGGTTGGCTGGCTGGTGGGGGTAGTTGTAGAGTTTCCCTGCCTTTTTTGGGGTAAGCCGAGGGCTGTTGCTCGTAGATAGTTGTGTTTGAAATAGAAAGTATAGACGCTGATTTTTTTCGGGAATTTGAGGTGGGCCGCTGTAGTTTGATTAAGGTTGGAGGAGGAGGA
The DNA here is from genome assembly GCA_026901105.3 of Galaxias olidus. Taxonomy (NCBI): domain Eukaryota; kingdom Metazoa; phylum Chordata; class Actinopteri; order Galaxiiformes; family Galaxiidae; genus Galaxias; species Galaxias olidus. Next base: position 27,383 of record JAPMUY010000528.1, on the reverse strand, counting down.
GGAGGAGGATGCTGGGAGCTGCATGCTCAGGAACCAAAAGGCTGGTGGAGCCTGACGACTGGCCACGCGCCTGGGGTCATGTGACACGACACCAGCCAAGCTGATTTGGGCACGCTGGTCAGCAGCGGTCGCATGATGCTGAAAGAGGACTAGTTGACTGACTCAGAGGGTGGTGAGAAGAGGCATGGTGGTGACTCTGCAACGGGGTTCATTTTTATTAATATAAATGGTAAAATGAACCGAAAAAAGCAAAACTAACATCCATACAAAAATAAATGCTCGAAATGCTTATAATTTGTTTTATGGATGATGAAGTGCTCACTTGAGATGTCACTTTTAAACTTGCCTCTAAGTACATTCAAAACTGAAACCATCCCAATTCTTGCCTTGACAATCCAATAACAGAACTTTTACTCAGGTTAACCTATGTCTTTATAAGTGGAGGAAGTAATTGTATTAGTTTGGACTACCTAATCACACATCACCTTGAAGCCAAATCCAGGAGATTTATTTATTTATTTATTTTACAAATGTGGGCATGTTAATGAAAAGGAGGGTTAGGGGAGATGGAATGTCTGGCTGACCATGATATTTTTAAGGCTAATACAGTTACAATCATATTCGACAGAGCAATTGTGGCCCACAAGCAGAAAAACCTTACCGTCGTCTAACAGGTGGACTGCGGCGCCTGTAGTCATCCCTCGGGCGGCGACTCCAGGACGGAGGAGGACCACGGCTTCTGGAGCGTTTCTCACCATTGGAGAGTTCAACCCGGACTCTACTGCCACACAGTGTTCTAAAAAACAAATTTCACAGTCTAATTGTTAACTCCAAAAAGACTAACTCGTTAAACATTAAAGACTAAAATGTTTGTGGACAAGATCATACCTTCCATCCAGTTCTCTAACAGCATCCGTTGCATCTCTGGGGTCCTCAAACTCTACAAAGGCAAAGCCTGGTGGGTTCCTGGCAACCCATACACTTCGAAGAGGACCATAGTACCCAAATGCCCTTTCAAGTTCTGTCTTGTTCCCATTATTCCCTAAATTTCCAACATATACCTTGCAGTCAAGTGGACAATCTCTATGAAGGGCAGGATCTGAGAAAGAAACACGGTATAGTGTCACAACGTGTTCTGATCTTATAGGCCAAACGATTGGACACAGGAAACAATCTGTGTTACCTATTAGTACAGTAGACTGTTAGGTAACGATACCAATCCCCATTGAGCAGAAACTAGTAGGCTACAGGCCCTTGATGCGTTATATGCCAAAAATAAAGTAGTTGTGCCTTCTGATGCACACGGCACTACAATAGTAGTGCGACTTACTATGCAATTAGCTTTGTGCGGTTGATATAGAAACCACATAATTGTAATAGTTGAACATTGTTTCACAAAACCTAGAATATAAATAACTTGTGACCAGCGTTGGGATTAACGCGCTACCGTAATTTCACTACTATTAGCAGTAACTAGTAAAGTAACGCGTTATTCACATTTGAGTAACTAAATTACAGTTACTGAAAATTTAAATGGGGCCGTTACTAGTTACTGTTATTTCCCCCATTTTACAAATAACAAATGTGTATTTTATTTTTGTCTCCTGATCACTCTTTACTGTTCATACTCAAACGTGACTCCTTCCTGTTTATATTTCTGCGTGCAGTTCGGGAGCTCACCGTTCTGTATAGCCCCACTTCTTATGCCCCATCAAAGATATTTCATTAGCGTGAGGAAGGTTAGAGCTAACCACACATTCTATTTAGGGTTCGCTAATGTTATTTAAATCTGTATTGTTTCCTAAATATGTTTCATAACGAAGTAAATATTTTTTAAGGGGTGCCTCTGGTATTCTAAATTCATGTTTTGGTTCTGGAGGAAACTGTGGTAACTTAACTGGCAATGAACGTTTGCTAAGCCCTTGACTTTAGTGGTTGTATTTGTAGTTGTTAGTTAGGTAAACTTGGCATACGGGCTAGCTAAAGTCAGCTGCGGTACCAGCTTGAACAAAATTTACTGTTTGCTTGGCTGATCTGGAGGGTGGCTTGGACACAAACAGTACGGGAAATATATTGTTACTTTAAACTTAAATAACGTTCATTGCTGAGCATTTTGTGAAACATCATTTTATTTCGTCTGCTTTGAACGTGGGAATATTATTTTTAGCTGGGAACGTAAAACGTGAGTTTTGAGGCTTGTTTGGCCATTTGAGACTGGAATAAATAGATTGAACATATATTTTGTGTGTGGATTATTAGATTATTATTTCTGTTGCGGTTTTAAAATATATGTAAATATTGGGGCCTACTGGCAAATATTAAGTACCAGTTAGCAGTGTGGGATAAAAAATAAAGCCTAAACTTCAGAGTTTGAGTAAATTGGGAAACGTAAAATTTACTAGCCCAAGTCAAGTATTACTTTTTTATGGGATTAATCGGTAATGTAACGTAATTACTTTTTTAAAGTGGTAACGAGTAACTAACTAAATACTATTTTCCAGTAACTAGCACAACACTGCTTGTGACTAATGTTAACTGGATAAAATGTTCAAACAGCTTGTCATTTAAATTTGTACATGTTTAAAAACGGCATAACATCAAAGCCAGCATTTAAAATAAAAATACGTTGGCATTCATATAAATACTAATTTCAAACTACTAAACGTTAAATTTGGCAGGATGTGCCGCGCTAACGTTCAGAATGCTTTATTTCACAGTAGCTCATTTTACAAACGGCTGTATTCATTACCTACAGTTATTGGTTTCATTGACTGCAATATCGAAAAGGTTTAAAGTAACGTTGTTTTGACACCCCTTAGTCGATGGCAGGGTTAAAACAAAGGAATGAATGCCAATTGGCTGGCTGGCTAGCTTGCTAACGTTCGTTACCTCCCATGATCCCTGGTTGGCGTTGGCTCACTTGAGGCCTATCCGGTTTTCAGGATAATCTGCAAAAATCACAAATGTATTAGAAGGAGTTGTTACAATTTAGAAAAAAAAATAGCAACACTACATTCGATTAAGTATCAATGTTATACTAAAGGTAACGTTACACGTGTTAAGCTTTCCTAAAAAATGAAATTACAAAAATCGGGCCCTCTTCCGTGTGCTAGCTAACGATAGTCGGGCTGCGGCCCGCGCAAGTCAGCATGTTGGCGTGCAAACATCGATATATACCACAGTTAAAGTAAGCACACATTCGATCAAACCGAAGTTGTAAATGTTAGTTAAAGTGAGTCTAGCAGAATGCCTGCAGGTTTGCAGCTTGAACAAAATAAACGCTTACCGAATGAACGCAGCCTGCTCGTCCCGTCGGATGACTCTAGCAAACCCTGTACGATAGTTTACCAGAATGTGAGTTCGCGTTACTTACCGCCGGATGTATCCTTATTTCTAATGATAGACAGGAAAAACATGTTCATCGCCGTCTACTGTTGAAAAATGTTATTACAGATTCCGTTGGTAAAATATAGTTTACAAGATAATTTTCTGGCTATCATGGTAATACTGTATCTACAATATTACGAGCGATATAGATAATAAACATTTGAAACAAAGAAAGTGTGAACCTTACAGGCGGCTTGGTATTAATTTAAATATGTCAATATAATATAAAACCATCACCATGCATACATGGAGTTTGTTCTGCTATAGCCTACAGGCTATTAAAATTAGCCTATTTAATGGGATTTTACTTGACAATAACTTTATATATATATTCACCTCTAGGGGCCTATGTTTATTTATTACTTCTGAAAAATGCAAGCTGAGGTGCTAATGGAATGAGTGGCCCCGATGCAATAATACCATTAGCATTTGCATTTTCAAATGCTTCAATGGGCATTCTGTGTCAATATTAAAATTCAAATGCAAAAGCTGTTTGACATTACATTATTAAAGTCTTACCCCGCCATACTGCGGACAATATTAAAATGTTAATTCAAACTTGAAAATTAAAATGCAATATTAAAAATGTATCCTCATTCTCCATTTGTGCAAGCATTATTTATGTCACAATTAAAATTAAAATGCAGTTGTCAAACAATTTGAAAATGAAAAGGAAATTGCATTTGCCATTGCATTTTCAAACACTTCATCTTCAGTACTACGCTGTGGAGTGGACAAAATGCTAATGCAATACGCGAATCAGCGCTAGGAGTCTATTGCATTTGCATTTTCAAGTCACCACGCACTCTTTGGGACAGAACATGAACATTCAAATGCAATCCGTCAGTCCTCTCATCAAGGCGGGTCTTTAGTTAGGATGTCACTTCCTCGTTTAGTGACTTGCTTCATTACCCTTTTACCAACTCATTGTTGGAGCTGCTATTTCGCAAGTCCTTAGTCATATTTTTGTGCTGCAAGTTCTATGTTTTTGCATTTATTAAAAGAAGTACATTTATTAAAATCTCTCTCTAATTATTCACAATGACAGTGCTGAAACGAAGAGAAGCCGGACAGTCATATAGCTGAACGCTTGCTGTGGGCTAATAGATTGGGCATTATTTTCAACTTTCACGTGCATGTTTACACTATTAATTATCAGAATCATACTGAATAAATAAACTTATAGCACAATATGGGATATGGGTGATAATATGAAGGCAGGATTCTACCACTTTAGATTGGACAAAGCTATTTAATTAGAAGGTGCATTATAAACGCTGCAAATTTCTTCTGTAAAAGGTTTTAATGTTTTCATAAACGTTCACACCTATAGTTTTAATAATGTTGTATTATAAATATGTGCCCATAGGTAGTGTTGCGCTTGTTTTGGGCAATTTTATTAAGGTGAGGTTGCTCATTTGTCTTTCAAGAGTTAGCCACACTGAGTGTTCATCTCTGCGGCAATGGCATAGGCTTGGCTGGTGCGGGAGACACGT